>JAQZBX010001086.1:0-89304 GCA_029593785.1 Cabassous unicinctus | reverse complement strand
GCTGGAATGTTGAAATATTCATAGAACACTCTAAAATCATTGTTCCACTGTTTTCCTATAAGTATTGACTAAGAAAAAATATCCCAGTTAAATTGAAACTCCTGCTGTGGAGAAAGGGATAATTAAGTAGAATGTCTATTCAATTTGCCATTTTTAAACACTTTGAGGAATGATGGCTCTTTTAGTTAAAAATCTAAAGACAAGTCGAAATGCACAATTTTTAATTCCAGTTTCCTAAGTAATCTGACAAAAAGATTTTCAGAGCATCCAAATGTATCTCTATAATTATCAGGATACAAAGTGGGGAGTAAGGAAAAATGTTAGAAATTCTACCCTTTACTGGTCCTTGCCTCTCCCATAGTCCATAAATAATCTTCTATACACCATCTGTATTCTTTTTCTAGTGCTGCTGTAACAATTTACTTCAAATTTGGTGGCCTAAAACAACACAAATTTATTATCTCAGTTTCTGCAAGTCAGAAGACTGAGATGGGTCTCACTGGACTAAATTCAAATTGTCTACAGAATTGCCTTCCTTTCTCGGGGTTCAGGGGAAGAACCCACTTCCAAACTCATTCAGGCTGTTGGATAATTTCAATTCCTTGAAGTTCTAGGGCCAAAGTCCCTCTTCTTGTTTGCCTAGCAACTAGAAGCCTCTCTCCAGTCCTCACATGTGGCTCCTCCATCTCTGAATGTTGAGCCACACTCAGGCTTGAAATCTCTCTGATTCCCCTTCTGCTGTAACTCTTTGCCTTCTATTGCTAAATCTTCCTCATTCCAGAGAAAGCTCTGTGCTTTTAAGGTTTCATGTGATTAAATTGGGCTCACGTAGATAATCCAGGATCATCTCCTTATTTTAAGATCCATAATCTTAATTATATCTGCAAAGTCCCTTTTGCCTTGCCACATAGCCTATTGAAATTTTCAAGGGATTTGGGTATAGACATCTTTGAGAAGTCATTACCACACCAATTAATTGAGAGGAGGCTTTGAAGTTAATCCAGAAGCATAACAAAAACAAAGAAAAGGAACAGACAACAGAGATACAAAATTTTATTTCTGATATTATTTTCATCCATGTTTTATTATTCCACATATATTACAAACTCCTTCTGGCACCAGTGTCTTTACTCATGCTCTTTGTCATGCCCAGAAAGCACCTCCTTCAAGATCTCCCCATCCAAATTGTAGCCTGTCATCAGGTTTCTAGGAAGATCCTTCTAGAAAGTAACCAATATTTACTCAAGGCATTATTGATTTCTCACTTCTTGAACTCTTAAGCATTTAAGAGCTGGACTAGCAGCACTTACTAATGGAATTTAAATCTCATTTTCTCCAAGTAGTATATATGATGTTTAAGAAAATGGGATCTAGAGCAGTCTGCCTAGATTCATATCCCAGATCTGCCATGTACTAGCTGTGTAACCTTAAGCAAGTTAATTAATCTCTCTGAACCTCAGGTTCCTTCTTTACAAAATAGGAATAAAAACAGTAACACCATGGTTTTAAGTGAGTTCATACACATTTAGTGCTTAGAACAGTGTCTAGCACAAAGTAGGTGCTCAATAAATGTTAATGATGATTATTATTGTTAATAAGTGGGTAAGTGATTTGAGGGTATATCTTGTTTTTAGACTGTATTTAACAAGCCTCCAAATTCTTTTAACTGTATATAATTATTTCCTCCTATATGATTTTTGTATGTATGCCAGAACAATACAGGCAAAAATTAGTAAAAAGTTACACAGAAATATATATTGATGTTCTTATGACTATTATATACATTTAATTATATGTCAATAAAATTTCCTCTGAAGTTACAGACAATGCTTAAATGATAATTGATAACATTAATCACCAATCTTTAAAACAATATTACAAGGTAGAGATCAGTACATGCTAATTTTACAAAAGACTCTTAAGAGAGTAAGTAATGCTCTGAAGTAAATAAAGATAGTTATTTGCAATGCCTAGATTAAAATTCAGTTCTGTCGTGCTTCCAAACCCACAGGATTTCAGTATAAGATGTTGTTACTCATTTACTATCCTGTTCATTTGTTTAGTACCGCCAGTACGTAATAAATGCTTGTTTCATTTTTAGAGCTTAGTAAACATGTGAATAAATTAACAAATTAAATATATAGATGACTAAATTTACACATTCAGGGATGTTATTTCTTTCATTCTTCATTTGGTATCCCTACCCCCACCCCCAAAATAATTTTATAGAATCATGAACTTTAATAATAACAGCAGCCTTCCAATTCTTTTGGTTTCAAGTAAAAGAATACTGCTATAAGTGGCTTAAACAATAAGATTTTATTACAAAGTCTCAAATGACAAGAAGTCCAGAGGTTAAGTCAGCATCTCAGTCATGTCAGGCTTTCCAGTCATTTCTGAGCCTCTTGAAACCAGCTGTTGATAAAAAGATAGGATTAATGTAGTTGACTTAATCAATCGTGAGTTATACCCTGTGCAGGTCATGTTGTTTCCTCAAATCTGAACAAAACTGAGTTCTGTCCAGAAAAATGGAAGGAAGATTGGCTGATTGGTAGGCATCTAGCAGTGGCAGGTACTATTTCCTGAGTACTCCCTGTACGCCCACATACAAGGCAGAGTTCTATACATCCTTCTAATATCTTACAGACGGAACACATTTTCAGTAATGTGATTGCTTGTTTTGGCATCATTAAACAAATACATAACAATATTAACTTACGGAAGCCAATGCAATAGGTATTTTTGTTTTCCCCATTTATTAACAAGGAAGATAAGATTTAGAGAACTTAATTAGCTTCTTCAAGAGCACATAGCAAAGAAGCTGAGGGTAGCTGGGACTCAAGCTCATGTTTCTCTGACTCCAAAGCTGGATTCCTTAATGACTAGGACACACTACTTAAATGTCACTTTCTAAATGAGGACTATCATTTTAAAAAATTGAAATGAATTCTTATTTCACATATTTCTCTTTTTTACTTTGTAGCAATTTTAATATCAACTGCTGTTCCTTTGGAATAAAAATTAAATATCTATAAAAACATAATGCTGTACAAAGTATCACATGTACTTTGAACACCAAAATCTAGTTTCTGCTTATTGAAATTAACAGGCTAACTTAAAAATCTGTCAGGAAGGGAATCTCAATTGGTTGGGCTCCTGTTTACCATATGGGAGACCCCGAGTTTGATTCCCGGGGCCTCCAGGTGAAGGCAAGACAGACCGCGCTGCACGGTGAGCCAATGCAGCAAGATGACTCAACAAAGGGAGACAAGCAGACCCAGAAAAACACAAAAGCAAATGGACACAGCGAACACAAGCAGCAAGCGGGGGATAAATAAATAAAAATAAATCTTAAAAAAAAAAATCTGTCAGGATGGCAATGTATGTGTGTGTATGTGTGTGGAAGGTATTATTTCCAAAGTCAAAAGAATTTTAGCAATAAAATTCTCCTCTTTCGCTCTTCCTTTCTTTCACAGGCACACAATCACACACACAGGGACACAACTACACACACACACACTCTTGATCTTAACCAATAGTTAGCCTTGGTGAAAATTAAATATTATGTCTGAACTATTGTGTTGGAAATAAACACCTGTCTCACCAGGCTACAACTATGAATATACAAGTTTTATTAATGTCTGCAAATGCCTAGAAAATGTCTAATAAAGCCAAAGTGTCTTTCAAGCAATGATAAATTAATTGAATTTAATATGGTTTGATTGGAAAAGTCAGTGTAACTAATTGCCCTTACACAGTGTGAATGCTTCTAAGTGTAGTATATACTATTGCACTTCAGTATTTTATTTAAGGGTCTTGTTATTAAATTACCTTGAAACATCAATGTTGGAGGTTATATAGCTCATTTACTATTTATCTGTGTTCCAAAATGGAAGGTCACCTTTTCTTTTAACATTTAGTTGTTATATTTTGCATGTGCCTGAGGCTAATGATATCAACCTTAAAATAATGTGATGATATTACCTAATGGAACAATAGCAATCAAGCCTTACAAATATCTGGAGAAATAAAAAATATGCCACAAAATTGATTGATTACCTAAACTACATTTTATCATCCAGTAGCTAGTGAGCATGATTTAACTACATGATGAGTGCTACTTATCATTTCTTTTCAGATTTCACCTTTAGTCAGCTCAGAAGAAGCATTGTTCATGTTTCTAAAATGTCACTGACACATACATTAGCCCTTATGGTGGGATAAAAAAATCATGTCTTGTAAAATCTGTGTGACTTTCAGAGAATTATTATCATCCTTCCCTCCCCAAGAGAACTTCTAATATTAAAAACCCTTGAGTCTCTCCACATGCATATGTGCATGTGCATAATTCTCTCTATGACAGTTCATTTGGGGTTCAATATCAAACATTTATATTGGAGTCTCACGAATATCCAATATTTCCAGGATAAATACAGGAGTGAACACAGGAAAGACAAAAAAGCAGAGAGAGAGAGAGCAAGCATACATACCAAATAAGTACCACATACTGTCCTAGGCTTTTTGACATGTTGCATCTTACATGTGACACCATCTCACAGTAGTAATAATAGTGGTAATAGTTTGTAGTGGTCTTGGTGGTATTGGTGGTAAGTGAAAATAATTACATTAAAAATACTATTATAATTTTTGAATGTCTACCATGTGCCATACACAGGTAATTTACAGGTGTGCTATCACCTCAAAGACTTACACAAATCATACAAGAGTAGTTGATACCTCAGTTTGTCTAGATTGAACTCTCTTCTATGTATTGACTGTTAGCCAGTTACATAGCACATATTTTAAAATAAAATTTCTGTCTTTGTGGCTTCATTCTTAATTTTCTGATCAATTAGAAGGCAATTAGCCTCAAGTAAAAAGAAATAAACTTTTTCTTTAATTTCTAATGTATAATTACAACAAATTTGCTTTATTTAATAGTAACCCACATGGTGGTTTGAAGTTGTATGTACCACAGAAAAACATGCTCTTAAATTTAATCTGTTCCTTTGGGTGTGGACCCAATGTAAGTAAGACCTTTTGATGAGGCTACTTCAAGTAACATGTGACTCACCTTATTCAGGATTGGTCTTAATCCTACTACTGGAGTCCTTTATAAGAGAATGAAATTCAGACAAACAGAGAGAAAACCATAGAAGCAAAAAGCTGATATCGATGAAACCCGGAAGAAAAGGGAGAGACCAGCAGACATGGCCATATGCCTTGCTATGTTACAGGGGAGCCAGGTTCACCAGCAGACAGCATATGAAGGTGGGGTTTTCAGGAAGAAAGCATCACCTTGATGATGCCTTGATTTGGACTTTTTCCCAGCCTCAAACTGTAAGCTAATAAATTCCCATTGTTTAAGCCAAACCATTTCTTCATATTTGCTTTGAGCAACCTGGGAAACTAAAACACCCTGAAACACTGAAACATCATGATTGAAGTTATATCCTAACAATATTTGTTGAAATAATTCGAGTTTTATTTTATGAATATTAATACAAGAAAACAGACAAGAAAAATGTCTTGAAATGAGTGACGAATAAAATCTAACTAAAAAGACTAAATTCTTTTAAAAGCTGATTTTTAAAATGTTACAGTTAAAAAAAAATAAAAGCAAATGTCCCTTGTGCAATTACCTTATCTGTTAGAGAAAACAGTTTCCTTTTTCCAAAAATCTATCTTCAATTTTTTTAATATTTCTTCTAAAATACTTATTCTACTAGCAAGATTTAATTTAACCTATTTGGGAAGTGTAGCCTTTAATGCTTATCTAGCTCAAGGAGTGGTCAGAAAAGTAACATAGACTTACTCATCCTTTAAAAATCTATGTTTTTATTAAGGAATCATTTGATATTTTCATCACTACTTCAATTCCTGATAAATGTTCTATATATGTAGAGCATGTGTAAGTAGAAAAGTGTTGGAGAATCATGGGTTGGGAGCATGAGAGACCATTCATTCAGACCCTGACTCCATCATACACTATCTATGTGACTTGGCAGAAGTTATTTAATCTTTCTGACTTTCAATTTCATCGCCATTAAAACTGAGCTAATATACTATCTCTGGAGTTGCTGGCAAGAATAAATGGTGAAATGTATGAGTGCTTGGAATGCAGTAACATTCAATTAGTAGTAGGGATCTATTTCATCATTTTACCATCTGCATGTTGCAACTGATTACTGTATCAAATTCCCATGCATTACACATCTTTTATCCAACAGAAGGAATCCAGTGGGCCTGTGAATTAAAAAATAAAATAAAAATTGCAAGTAGTTGGACTCAGCATCCTGAATACCACAAGGAAATTGAAAGAAAATGTTGTGAATGCCAGGATCAATCAATCAATCAATGGGGTGGGCATGGAAAATGATACATTTAACCCTCTCTAGGTACATTTGCCCCCCGTATCTAAATTTGACATATATTAACTTGTAGGTGAGACTATCTAATAGCAGCAGTCATAGGAATCATAATAATTATAACAACTGTTACCATTTTTTATTGCCTTTCAGGCATCAGGCATTCTTTTTTTCTTATTTTATTTTTAAAGAAGTTTTAGATTCCATAAATGATACATAGAAAATATAGGGGGATTCCCATATACTCTTACCCCTTCCCCTCCCTCACTTTCCCCCATTAACAACATCTTTCATTAGTGTGGTACATTTGTAACAATTGATGAACACATATTGAAGCATTGCTACTAACCGTGGACTATAATTGACATTATAGTTTACACTTTGCACCACACATTTTTGTAGGTTTTGACAAAATGTATAATGGCTTGTAGCCATCATTGCAGTGTCATTCAGAACAATTCCGATGTATATTACACCTATTCTTCCCTCTACTTCCCTTCAGAACCTCTTGTGACCACAGCTTTTATATCAATGTTACAAGATCTTCCATTGCTAGAATATTAATAAGTCTACTTTTGTCCATAGTTGCATTCCCCCCCTTATGTTTGTTCATTTCTCAGTCTTGAGGATGTGGGGATGCTGATGCTTACTCTGTTTCTGTTTGAGAGGGGGCTTAGAGCCCACGGGGCAGATGGATGGAATCGTCTTGCTCGCAGTTGTAGACACTCTCTGTTTTTTGGGATGGGCATTGTCCATCATCTTGAAATTATTGATATGGTGTATTTATGTCTAACATTTTATTATTTGTTTTTATGTTTGTCTCTTCCTTTTTTGTTCTCCACTACTTTTTCTATCTTTTTGATGATTTGAATTTTTTTTTAGAATTGCGTTATAATTTATCTCTTGGCTTTGTAGCTAAACCTCATTGCACTATTGTCTTACACATTGCTTTAGGGACTATAATAAGCATTCTTATCTTTTCTTGGTCTATTTATAGTCCATTCTGGACCAAAGGTATAACTTGAAACCTTGTTACTAAATAGGAGAATTTTCCAATGCTCTTGTCCTTTATGCTATAATTGTCAGAAGAATTATGTCTACAGACATTATTAACCCCACAAGACAATGATATTATTATTCCTTATAACAGTCAGATGTCTTTTAAACCTCATAAGAGAAAAAAACAGGATTTTTTTATATTTGTCTCTTAGTTACTACATCAGTAAGCATTGTCCAGAGAAACAGGACCAACAGGATAAATGTGTGTGTGAATACACACACTCACATGCATATATACAAACACACACACATATTTAAAGACAGACAAATTTTTATAAGATTTATTATAAGGAATTGGCTCACAGGATTATGGATTGCTAACTTTTCCATAGGGCAGATGACAGCCTAGAAATTCCATTGAGAGTAATGTTAAAGTCTTGAAACTGAATTCCTTAGGCTAGCAGCTAAAGAAGTGTGAAGAATAGAGTTTTGAGGCAGAATTCATCCTTCTTCCCAGAACCCTCAGTTCTTTGCATTTAAGATTTCCAATTGATTGGAGGGTAATCTCCTTTACATAAAGTCAACCAATTATAAATGTTATCCCATCTACAAAATATCTCCACAGCAACATCTAGGTAAGTGATGATCAAATACCTGGACACTACAACTTAGCCAAGTTGACACATAAAATTCATCCTTAAGGTTACCATTTCCACTGCTCATTGCTCCTTCCTGAAAATTTGAGTTTCTGTCTGGTATCATTTCCTTTTACCCTGGAGAACTTTGTTTAGCATTTCTTGTAACACAAGTCTGCTCTCAATAAATTCTCATAGTTTCTTTTTACCTGCAATTGTCCTTATTTTGCCTTCACTTATAAAAGATATTTTCACTGGATAGAAAAGTAGGTTAACAGGTTATTTTCCCCCTTTAAAGAATGTATTCCATATCTCATGACACCATTGTTTCTGAAGAGAAATTTGTGGTCATTTGAATTTAAAATTGTTGCTCCTCTGTTTGTAATGTCTTTTTACCTACTGTTTTCAATATTGTCTCTTTATCTTCTTTTTTTTTTCATGTGTTCGACTATTTATGACTTTCCTCATATTTATCCTTTGTGGACTTTGCTGAGCTTCCTGAATCTGTAAAATTATGTCTTTCAATAAATTTGGGAAGTGTTCAGTCTCTATATATTCAAAGTGCACATATGTCATATTGTCCCCACATCTCCTTGAGGTGCTGTACATTTTCTAAAATATTTTTCTCTCTCTTCTTAAGAATGGATAATTGCTATTGATCTCATTTAAGTTCACTGACTCTTCTCTTTGTCATTTCTATTCTACTTTTAAACCCAGCTGGTGAATTTTTAATTCCACATATTTTATTTGCTATTTTAGAATTTCCCCTTTCCTTGTTCCCATTTATCTGCAGAAATTTCTTATATTTTTAGCTCATTCTTAGCATATTTCCCTGTAATTTATTGATTATATTTATAATAGCGTCTTTAAAATCCCTGTCTGCTAACTGCAATATCGGGCTCATCACAGACTTCTTTTCTATTAATTGTCTTTTTTTCTTGACAATAGGTTCTACTTTTCTGATAATGATGTGAATAATTTAGTATTGTGTCCTGGACATTGAACTTTTGTTGTGCACACACTGAATTTTCTTATATTATTCTGAAAAGCATTGATTTTTTTGTCTGTTTTAGCAGGCAATTAACTTGATTGGACTTCAACTACAAACACTTTATAGAGCAGCAGCTCAAAACCCAGTTCCCAGTATCTGTGTCTTTTATTCTCTCTCCGGTGCCTCCATATTACTTTTGCTGTCTTTGTTTGCTTTATTGTTTTGTTTTATTTTGTGTTGTATTTTGTCCTAATTTAATATCGTTATCTCCAGGAAGTTCTTATCCAAAGGAAGCTTAATCAGTCCCCCAAAAAAGTGTAAATCTGCCCAATTTATTATTTTATGTCTGAATGCAAAGCTCTACATTTACCCCACAGTATGGTTTTGGCTTACTTCTAAATGCTCATTCATTATAACTGCTTTCCAACATTTATCATAATGCATAGATCTATCAATAAAATATCTAGCTGTATATTGAATGTATTAGGTAATTTGTAATATTCTTTTTGACATCCTTTTTGACATTCTTTCCACATGTGCAATAACCTTTAATTCTTTTCATTGCTAGAATTGTTGACAGAAAATTAATGGTAATTTATCATTCCAGACTTCCTTATAGGTTGCCACTGATTCTTGAAACATTTTTTAAGCAATTCTGCAAAACCAATAAGTATACATCCTATTGAGTTAATATTTTCCATATTGTAATGGCTCACACTTGCAACCTTTTCTATAGTATTGTCTTTGACTGACAGGTAATCCCTTCCCCCAGACCTTCTTTAGTCAATGCCTCAATAATGTAAAGCCATAGCATACCTGCCCCCATAATGGAGTTTGAAGTATTGGTGAGCTCATACTCCAGACCTCACCACGGAATCAAGCTGAGGTTAGGCTTCCCTAAGACACATTTCTACCTGCCATCTTCCTCTACTATATCCTATTGTCTTACCATCTTATGGATTTCACCAAAAAGCACTTCTTGAATTAGCCCCTTGCACAATAACTTACTTCACAGACTCTGCTTTTGGAGAAACCAAACAAAATTAACCCCTGTTAGTGATGAACTTTGTATTTTTTACATTTGCCTGTCCTTTCTCTTTCCTGTCAGGAAAGTTAAGAGATAAATGTGGAAAACACCTGCATATTAATCAAACAAAAAGGAACTTTCTTGCCTTCTTAGATGTGAAAACTGAAAACTTCATTATCTAGAATCTTATTCAGCTTTTGGTCTACAGATGACTAAGGTTCTACTAAGCAAATCCATCCATACGGCAATTAGAAGGCAGAAAGTATTCCCTAAGTCAATGGTGTGTTGGCTTTTCTGACTAGTACTGTTGTAAGACATTTAATACTTTTGCAACCATTTTAGCAGAAGTTCTTTTTTTCCTTTCTTATCTTTCCCTTGTCCTTTATAGGTCCTTTGAGGCAGGCAGTGGTAACAGCAGGATTTTGTCTAGAATAATCACACGGCAGTTGGGCTTTTTCTCATATCTATATTACTCTTGAATGTGTATCTTTCCAACCTGGTTCCCTGATTCTCCTGAAAATTCTCTCAGGTAACTCATGCTTTCTGATAAATCTTTATCTGAAAAACTAGCTAGAATGGAATCAGTTGTCTACACATAAAACCACTAACCAACAAGGCAATTTGGAACAAAAATGGTTGCCAGCAACAGACCAGAAAAACAAGAAATGAGGAATAAAACTATTTTTCTGACTCAATTGGATTTAAAGACAAGATTCAGTTAACAGAGTTTGGAACTATCATCCAATAACACTAAAGAAACAGTTATTTAATTTAATTCAAACTGCGGCACATAGAATTAAATGACTTTTAAAAAGGCTCTGGCAGACTGAGTGGCTATTGTTACAGACTACTAAAGGCAACACAAAGAATTAAAAAAATTGTGAAAAGGTAGACCATTTCTAACTAGACTGAATTCAATATACAGGCCCAAGCAGAAGGATTCTATATCTTGCTGATGCTTTTCTGGATAACTAATGTAAATAAAATTGAGGTTCCAAAATTCTTTGGAAGGCACAAAGAATAAGTGATATTGGGTTGCTGGAGTAGATTTATCCTGAACAACCCACTCAAACAGTCCTTCATGAGACCTTTCTTCATAAGGTCATTAAAAATTATTTTGGTGAGGTTATTGTGGCATTTTATAAAGCACTAGGTTAGCTGTCCAGTGTAGAATGAAGGTAGGAGATATTGTCATTAAAATGGGCTCTATGAAGATCCTGGGATCCAGGGATCATGACAAATAACAGCAATTGACTATTGGAGCAGGGTGGGTGACAGTACCATGATAAACAGCAAGGAGAGCAAATCAGAATTGTTTGACATGCAGACATGTTTGCTGGCACCTACAGGAAGCCCATATCCCATTATTTCAGTAAATATAAAAACTTCTAGTTCTGGCAAACAAGATCGGACATGAGCCATTAAAACAGAGCTCTAGAGCTTCTAAGTCAGTTCATAGATCCAGAGCTTCTTGAATAAAGAGTATGGGTACCCTTGAGAGAGTTTTACAGGAACATCACAAGTCCTTGCTATAAGTTTTCCATCTTTCACAAAAGAACTTGCTGGTATTAATCAAAGTAGCTCTGCATTGAAGAAAGGGAAATACCTAAACTTTTCAGGAATTATTTGACACAGACTCTATTATTAGTTTCCTATTGTTGCTGTAACACATTACCACAAATTTACTGACTTAAACAACATGAACTTATCTTACAATTCTGGATATAGGAAGTCTGAAATGAGTCTCACTGGGCTAAAATCAAGGGATCAGCAAGGCTGCCTTCATTTCTGGTGGCTCTGGGGGAGAATCAGTTTTGGTGTCTTTCCAGCTTCTAGAGACCACCTGCATTCCTTGGCTCCTGGCTCAATTCCATCTTCAAAGCTAACAATGGCCAGTTGAATCTTTCTCAGATTTTATCACTTTGACACACTCTTCTGCCTTCCTCTTCTACTTGAAAGGAAACTTGTGATTTTAAAGGCTCACCTGGATAATCTAGGATAATTTTCCAATCTCAAACTCAGCTTATTAGCAAACTTAATTCCACCTTCAACCTTAATTCCTTAACACATTCATAGGTTCAATGGAGTAGGATGTGGCATCTTTAGAGAGCCATTATACTGCCCACCACAGCCTCTAAAGTAACAATTAATTTCTGGCCACATAGGATACTATGGTGATACAGCAGTGAAAGTGGAAATTTATGAGAGTCAAGTAGCAAATGTTTGGCCTGAGATGTTTTCACAGTAATCTTAGCATGCTGGCAACATTATCACATTTGTTCCCTCACCCATGAAGTGTAAAGGTTATTAGGAAATAAAAAACAAGTAAAGGCTTCTGAAATTTCCCTTCTATACCAAGTAATAAAACAAAAACAATGCCCCATTTCAAGGAGCACTGCAAACATTAGGGCCAAAATCAAACATTTGAAAGATGGCTAGGTGAAAATACCTATTGTGTCCCTCATTAATATGTCTTATTGGCCTGTGGGAAGTGCATAGGGTCTTGCAGTTCCTGTTCCAAATGTACTCGCTTTGCTGAAGCAAATTAACATCCAATGTCTCATTTAAATATACACATAAAAAAATCCTGGAAATGTACAACACAAACAGTGAACCCTAAGTTAAACCATGGACTATAGTTTTTCATACAGTAATAAAAGTGTGCTTTTATCAATTGTAACAAACATACCACCTAATACAAGGTGCAACAATAGGGTAGCTGTTTTAGTTTGCTAAAGGCTGCCAATGCAAAGTACCAGAAAAGGGTTGACTTTTATAACGAGGATTTATTATAATGAAAACAAAGTTCCAAGGCTATGAAAAGGTCCAAATAAGGCATCATCAAGTTGCAGCTGTGGGCAATCAGGCACAAGGCAGAATCATTTAAAGATGCTTTTTCTCAGAGCTCAGCTGTGGGCAATCAAGCATATGGCAGGGCATAAATGGCAGTCTGCTCATGTCTCCCCTCTTCTCTGGGAATGCAGCTAGTTCTACTTTGGACTGATCCATCTGATTCCAGCCTCTGGCTTCTCTCTCAGCCTCTCAGGGTTTCACTGTCTTTCTGTAGCTGTAGGTAATCCTGGAGTCCTCTCTCACATGGCAGGGTAAAATGGTAGCTCTCTTTCTCTGCGTTCTGTTTATATAAGACTCCAGTAAAAGGATAAGGACCCACCCTGGATCCTGCAATCTAATCAAAGGCCCCTAACTGGATCAATATATTCAAAAGTGATCTAATCAAACAGCCCTTTGAATCTAACCAAAAAGTCCCACATGCAATAGGTTCAAACACACAGGAATAGATTAGTTTAAGAGCATAAGTTTGTGGGGTCCACAAAAGACTCAAACCAGCACAGTAGTATATGAGAATCCTGTATTTTTTGCATGATTGTTCTGTAATCCCACAACTTCTCTAAGAAAAAAAGTAGATAAGAAACAAAAAAACATATGCATGCAAATACACTCACACATTTTAATTACAGATATATACATTATAATCAACACTTATAATAATATATAGAACATATACATATATTTTCTCCTTTTTGTGGTGCTTGTAAGCATTAATTTAGTCCAGAGGTCACTGGCTATCAAAACAGGATTGTGGGGGTGGGTCTTCCACAAATTTCTTTTCTTCTATAGTTACTATACATTTCAATTAGGAGTCTTAAATCCAAAGCAAAGTGATTCCTTAGAATTCTGAAGATGCTGTATAAAGCCAATTTAGTTCTCTATGCTAGCTATAGATGAAGGTGTACCTTGCTCAGTTGCCTCTTTCACCACAGTTCTAGGAGACTCTTGGAGGTGAGGTATGGAGAATTCCCACCCTTCATCATATATTCTGGTGACTTGGAGTTATGTACCCCAGAAAAACATGTTCTTAATCTTAATCGATTCCTATGGATGGGAATCCATTATAAATAGGACCTCTTGATGAGGTTACTACAGTTATGGTATGTCCCAACCGAATTAGGATGGGTCTTAATCCTATTATTGGATGCCTTATAGAGAAGGCCACAGAGAGACAAGCCATTTAGGGAGCAGCTAGAAGGTGGAAGTCAACAGAACTGGGAAGAGAAAGGAGAACAAGTTAACATGTGCATTGCCAAGTGATGGAAAAGCCAAGAAACCCTAAAGATTGCCAGACAGACAGAAGATATGGACCCTGGGAGGAAGCCAACCTTCTAGCTTCTGAAACAATGAGCCAATAAATTCCTGTTGTAAAGCCAATTGTATAGTATTTGTTTTAGCAACTGGGAAACTAACACATATATCTTAACTTCCTGCCATATAAGATATTTGAAACAAAACCATTTTACAACTAATATAAACTAATCATTTGGCTCCATAGCTTGGGCTACTGAGATGAACAACTCATGATTAAATGATATGAACAT
This sequence comes from Cabassous unicinctus, assembly GCA_029593785.1. Lineage (NCBI taxonomy): Eukaryota > Metazoa > Chordata > Mammalia > Cingulata > Chlamyphoridae > Cabassous > Cabassous unicinctus. Next base: position 74,890 of record JAQZBX010001086.1, on the reverse strand, counting down.
TTTCCCCAAAATTTTTATTAAAACAATCCCAGCAATGAAATTAAGGAACATTTGCCAATAGTTTGCTTATAACTGATCTACCTTGTATGCATCAGCAATGAAAACAACAGTAAACTTAATAAGGCAACCCATAGTAATTTGATACAACAGTTTAATATAATCACATTTTTAACTGTTAGTAATACAATTTTTATGGTATCATATAAGCAAAAACTTGATGACAAAGAGAAAGCAGATTGTTACAAGTCATATTTAATATCTTCTTGGGACTAAAATAAATTAACACAGAGGGATTAAGCTCATTGCTCCCCAAAACATTAACTGTTAGAGATGTTTACCAAAAGAGTTGTCTTTTCTTGGATCCTGAAGTTGTCAAACACATAAACCTCAAAGATGACAAAATAACATTGTTATAGGGATACAGTCTTTAGAGGTTTCTTTGTAAAACTTTTGAATGTTTAAGATGAATATTCCAGTTTTTCTCACTTTACATTGTTTCTCTTTTCCCATAAGCTCCTTACAGATGCTAAAGTGATTGAGATGTACTCTTTTTAAAAAGTTTAATTTCATAGAGGCAGAATCATGAGAATCATGATGTAACTCATACACTAATTACAAACAGCTGGGAGAGGACAGCAGGATATTACACCACCCTCCCAACTTGTGACAACGATTCCAATTGCATCTAGAAGCCTTTAAAAAAATTAATCTACACATACAAAGGCAAGCTTAAATTTTGCAACCTTATTTTGGTGGCATTATGGATTACAATTATATTTCTTTAATAAAATACATGAAGCCAGTAACACTTTGTTTTGTTTACTTATCTGGGCATGAAATAAACTTTTGGTAATATAAGTTGTATATAGCCTAGAGAAGCACATATTATGCTGTCATAGAGAATTAAGATAGATGTGAACTCATCCTGGCTTCTAAATTCTACTTTCATCACTCATAGTAGCCAGAGGGAAAAAATTTAAAGTTATTACCAAGGACTATTCCAATTTTATATTGTTTGTTGGTACTTTTCCCTTAGCCCCTTTTGTCACTATTGAGCCCCAAGCATCAGATTGAATAACAGGAGTTCTGAATCTGCCATGAAGAAACTATAAATGACTGGTTGTCTCTAGCCAGATTCAGGGCTCAGAACAATTCGACTCTATGGAGGACATAGGTTAAAAGGGCCTGAAAGCAAGTTTGAGAAATAGAGAAAATTCACAAAAATAGAACATAAGGCCAGAAATCAAGTGGAAAGTTTGCTTGGCAATAGAGATTATATTTATAGAATAGTTATAAGCATACGCATTTCAGGTATTTGATATTTTAGCACCAAATGGTTGAGCCTCTGCTTTTTCCTCTGTTTCCCATTACTATCATGTAATAGTAAAATAGTGCCTCCTTCACCACTCTAAAACTGAACATTTAGCATGAGAAAATAGTCTCCAAGGATTACTTTAGCCAAGTTGAAAAGTGAGAAGCCCCTTCTGAATTTGGAATTGGATAAGTCACTTAACATTCAGAGTCTCAGTTTCTTCATTTGAGCTAATAATAATATCTAAGCATTTAATTAGGATTAAAATAATGTTTAACATCTCCTTAGCACAGCGCCTAATATATAGTGCAGATTCAGTAGGTGATAACTATTTTTTATCACCCTTATGTGTACTTATATGAAAACAATGGCACTCCTCAAGGTATAGGAGGAATATCTTTAATGATAACTCCTGTAATGGCTTCGAGCTATGTACCCCAGAAAAACATGTTCTTGATCTTTATTCATTCTTTTGGGGGAGAAATCACTGTAAAGAAAACTTTTTGATGAGGTTACTTCAGTTAGTGTGTCCCAAAAAATCAGGATGGGCCTTAATTCTTCTACTGGAGTCCTTTATAGCAGAATGTAATTCAGACACACTGAGAAAAAGTCACAGGAGTTGACATGTGCATTGCCATGTGACAGAAAAGCCAAGGTCCCAGGATCACAGGCAGCCAGCCCAAGAATAATACAGTCTTCAGGAGAAATTATCATTTTGATGATGCCTTGATTTTTGGACATTTCCTAGCCTCAAAACCATGAGCCAATAAATTCCCACTATTTAACTCAACCCATTACATGGTATTCAAGTCCTTCTAATCACACTGATTTTGACTCATTTCTACATTAACTCATTTCAATCATTCTATCCTATAGCAAATACTAAGCTGCAGTTACACCGCAAAAAACAGCAATGACAAGAAAGATCAATCCTCTAAATGGCATTACACATACTTCATCTATACCAAAAATTTTTCCTGAGATGGTAGGAGAATCCAGTTTCCTATCTTTCTTCCGAAGGTTTTGAATTCTTCAAGTGTCTGTTTAGTTGGACCTGTGAGGACAGAGTCCCTCAGGATATGAATTATTTTGTCTGGTAATATTTATTGGAAAAGGTCCAAAGGTCAAGCCCAATGTGATGGTTAGGCTAATGTGTCAACTAACCCAGGTAATTGTGCCCAGTTGTTTGGTCAAGCAAGCACTGGACTAATTGTAATACAAGGACATTTATGGACTTTAGTCATCAGTGAGTTTACTGCATAGATGGCTGATTACATCTACAATCAACAGGGAGATTGCTGTCAGCAATGAGTGACATTTTATCCAATCAGTTGAATGCCTTAAAAAGAGAAGTGATTTCAGCATTCAGAGAGAGTTTCCCAGCTCGTCTTTGTACAGCCAGCCTCTCCAGGAAACTCATCAAGGACCTTCATTGGACTTTCATCGGAGCCCCTGGTTTGCAGGCTGCCTGCAAGACCTGGACTTGTACATCCCCACGGTCATGTGAAAGAATCTTATAAAATCTCATACTATTCATAGATATCTCCTGTTGATTCTGTTTCCCTAGAGAACCCTGACTAACATATCTAGTGAGTATCAGTACAAGGGAGGTTAATAATGGAGAAGAGATGAATTTAAGGCAGAGAACCCCGTGTCTCAGAAACCGTTATTGATCACTTTCTTTGGTTGGTACTCACTAGGCAACTCTTATACTGAAAAATTCACTGTTTTAAATGCTTAGAGAAAAGCAGCTTTGGGAGAAGTCAGTCTCTTAGGTTACAATTCAAGAAAAATGGAAGTTTGGAAGGAGAAAGATAGAAGAGGGAAATTGTTGAGTTGTACCTGTTTTTATAGATTCCTCACAACTGAAGGACTCTTGTGTTGTCCCGATGTTACATTTGGTCACCTAAACAATTAGTAGAAGCTGTGGCAGTGAAAGCACATGCACTGACAATTGATCATCTCAAAGAAGTTGTAGGGAGTGGGGACACAAGGAAAGAATTCTCACTGCTACGATAGGTTACCCTCCCCTCACTTCCCCTGCCTAGGTTGATTCCATCTACTTTCTCTAAACTTCAAACCAACTTTGGGTCTCTCCAGAGCTTTCTCATAGTTGTTGTTTTTGTTATAGTATTTAGTTCCCAGAATCTACATTGTTTTCACTTTGATTTTGAAGGAGGGAGACAATATCTTATGTCAGATTGTCATCTGGACATTACACTGCTAAATGAACATCTGAAAAATTTGTTGAGTTATATGTAGTTTATTAAAATTCCAAATTATCTGCAAATCAGCAAGCCCAAGTATAAATCATTTATATATATAATTTTTATCTATAAGTGAAAAAAAAATTTTTTTTATTATTGAGTTTTATTCTGGCATAGACATTTCTAGCATGTGCAACATGGCAGGTTGACAGTCTTTATCTCTTCCCCACAAAGCATAGATTTTCTGAATGAATTTTTAACAATGAAAAGAAAGCTTGAGTTGAACAATAAGAAGGAAGGAAAGGAAAGGAAAGGAGAGGAGGGGAGAGGAAGGAGGGGAGGATAGGAGAAGGGAGGGAAAGGGAGGGGAAGGGGAAGGGAGGGGAAGGGAAAGGAGGAAAGGAGGAAGGGAGAAACAGAGAGAGAAATGGGGGAAGAGAGAGAAAGAGACAAGAAAAGAAAGACCTGCCTGTGAATAAATAAAAAAGCATGTAAAGAAGTCGAGTTAAACTCACTAAGTGATGCTATTATAGTCTTAGGAATATTGGTCTCTCATCTTGACCTCGGTATGCCTGAAGATTCATTTCAATGGCTTTTGGAGACAGAAGCTGTACTGGGTTCTTGTAAGTTTAGTTGAGTTCCATAGACCTAGCTGGGAACCTCTGATATCTGATCACATTGCAAAAGAAAAATTAAAATGTTCCAGAAAAATTCCACTTTCTGTAATGATTGAATTTTGACTAGCCTACCCACTGAAGGCAACATCACAAACTGGACAAACTGGACAATTTTTTTTTACTTCTTAGATTTACTATATATGAATAAGATAGTGAGAATTATTCTGTTGTTTGGAATCCAGAGAAAAGTGTGATTCCTACACTCAGGGCTACTTTTACTCTGAGATGATATTACTTTCCAGAAGATAAAGCTGTGAGTTTGAACTGAAAATTCTTCAGACTCAGAGAAAGAAAGGAGCAAAAGTCTTGGTCTTCTTTGTCTCTAGGGTCCACCAGGCTAATACTGAAAAGGTAAAACCTTGGAGTAAGATTAACTAGGACTAAATTATACTTATGAAGCCACTCTTCAACTCATCTGGATGGATCAGAAACTCTTGAAATCTAAAATGAGATTAAGGAAAAATTGAACTGCTAAGTGCCTCCATGTGCCTTGGAGGAAGCAATCTGTGGGTTCTTTGGCTTTTCCATCACATGGCAATGTCTTCCCTTTTCTCTTCTGGGTTCTGTTAATCTCCAGCTTCTTGCTTTTCTCCATGGCTTTCTCTAAGTCTGAATTTTATTTGCTTATAAAGGACACCAGTAATCCAGATTAGGATCCACCTTCACTCAGTCATGCCACACCTAAATTAAAATAACATCTTCAAGAGATTCTATTTACAATGGGTTCACACCCACAAGAATATGGATCAAGATGAAGAATGTGTCTAAATTGGGGTACATAATTCAATCTACCAAATTTACTATAAGAAATTTCCAAATAAGTAGTGGGGGTGGGGAGAAAACACAGACATATAAGCAATCCAGATATTGAAGTTTCTAGTAATTAGACAATAAAACAACAATGCTTGCTATATGCCTAAGGGATAAAAATGAATATCAAGATTGAACATTTCAACAAAGAAATAAAACTTATCCAATAAAGTGACTGGGCAGATTGGAAAAAATGATGAAATAGAATTTTTAGCACTCAAAAATATTATTACCAGAAAATGAAACACTGATGAGATGTGTAAATTTTGGGAAGAAAAGAAGTTAACTAGCATAATGCAGAGAGGGATGAAAAAAAGAGAGTAGAAAATTATAGATGAGAGAGAGAAAGATGCAGATAAAAAAAAGTTGTAACAATCATTTAATTGGAATCTCAGAAGGAAAATAAAATGTGGCAGAGGCAATTTTTGATGAGTTTATGGATGAGAAAACTATTGTATCTCAAGCCAGTAAATAAAATCAATCTAAACCTCGCATATCATAGCAAACTACATGAAAAAAAGAGACAAAGACAAAAATGTTTAAAAGCAATTAAGAAAAAGATTATCTTCAAAAATAGCAACAGTTTGACTTTCAGCTGCCTTCTCTACAGCAACAATAGAAACCAAAACAGTAAAATAATATCTTCAAAGGGCTGAAAGAATATTACTACCAAACTCAGCTGGGAAAGATATTTTTCAATTTTGAGGGTAATATGGAGGCATTGTGAGATAATAAAAACAAAAAACTCAGCAAAATTATCAGCAACAAACCCAAGTTTCAAGAAATATCAAAGGAAGTTTTTCAGTCAGGAAAACAGAGCAAGAGGAAGGGAGAAAATAGTACAATCACAACAAATGCATTAAAGTCAGAAGGGATTTAACTGTAAAGTGTTCTAAAGTCCTTATGGTATCTGGGGGTAAGATTAAAGAATTGCTTAGCTTAAGTTTTTGAGAAATCAAGGAAGCATATTTTAATATCTGTGATTGCAGCCAAAGAAAAAAATAGATCGAATAGTTTCAAACTAATACAGCAGTGGGCAGGTGGAGAATAAAATGATTAAAAAAGAAATCAGTAACAAGAAATAAGAGGCAGAACAAATGGAAACACATTGTAAAACAATAACTATAAACCATAATAACATTAATTACATTTATTATAAGGATTAAATGTTCCAGTTATTTTTTTAAAGATTTTTGGACTGGATTAATTTTTTTATATTTTTTATAGAAGAAATACTTTAATATTAAGTATATAAACATAAAGGTATAGATATATAAATTAAATCTTAAAAAAGATTTAATATTCAAAGAGTAATGAACAAAAGGCTAATTATATATATCTATATATATATTGGCGGAAGTCATAATTGAGGCAAAAGCATTATTCGAAATCAAGAGCCTCACTTCACAGTGGTGATAGCTTAATTTACCAAGTCTACATAAACATTTTAATTTAATAAATCTAATAACTGGCCTCAAATATAAAATGCAAATATTGACAGAGCTATAAGGATAAATGGAAAAATCCATGGTTGTAGTGAAAGTTTTTATATTCCTCTCTGGGTAAATAACAGAAAAACAGGGGGAGATCAGAATATTTGAACAACATGAAAATGGAAAAACTGCAGAATATATCTGCTTTTCAAACACAAGTGAGATCTTATTTATAATTTGACTATATGTTTGGTTATAAAGAAAATAAAAAAAAAAAATTCAAAGCATTGAAATGCAGAGTTTATTTTCTAACCACAATGAACTTATACTAGAAATCAATAATTAAAAAGTAACCAGAAAATACCCCAAATGACTGGAAATCATAATGGAAAATTTAAAACATATTTTGAATGTAATGAAAATGAAAGTGCTACATGTCAAAACTTGTAAGATGCACTAAAGCAGTTCATAGAAAAAAAATATAGCTTTAAATACATATATTAGAAAGGAGAAAGACAATCAATGTATTACATATTCAGCCCATAAAACTAGAGAAAGAAGAGCAAAATAGACTGAAACAAAGTGGAAAAAAGAAAAGAATAATAATAGAGCATAAATTAACAAAATGAAAGAAATATATTGTAGGATCCACAAAGCCAAAGTAGCTTACTTGAAGGGGAAAAATAAAATCATAAAATTCATAAATCTCTGGTGAGGCTGAAGGACAACAAGAAGAGAAAACATACAAATGTACAATATCAGGTGAGGAAAATTTACCTCAATAGATTGTTTAGCCATTAAAAAGATAAATGATAGTTTTATGATTAAATTTCACAATGAATATATAATAAGCATATTATTTAAAATTACAACCAAAACCCAAATTGTTAAATAACTACTATATATAACTATATATAAATATATTCTATGTATGCAGTAACCAAAAAAAAAAAAGGCTGAAGTAGCTATATTTATATCAGATGAAATAACTACGAGATGCCATAACAAAATATCACAAACTGGATGGCTCTAAACAACAGATATTTATTATCTCACAGTTATGGAGACTAGAAGACAAAAATCAAGGTGAATCCTGGCTGTGGGAGAAACAGCACTATGGATTGAATGCTGATTTAGAGCATATACATCCTCCTGGAGATCATGGAGAAGCTGATTGAGTAGAGATAGAAATTCTTCTTTCTGATTTCTGAAATCTACAGTTCTGCTTTAAGATCGCCAAATGATTGAAGGAGGAAACTCTCCTTATTGCTGAGGCAAATCCATCTACAAAATACCCTTACAGTAACAATTAGGCTAGTAGTTGTTTGACCAAACAACAAGACATCCTAACCTCGCCAAATTGATACATGAATCTAACCATTACAGTAGCATAAAAAGTCATGCATCAAAGAATACATTCAGCATAAGATGCGTGAGACCTCTATTGAGAAAACTGTTTAGCTTTATTGATACAAATAAAAGAAGACTTAAAATGGAGAGATACATTTTGTTCTTGAATGGCTAGATTTAATTTTTAAAAATGCCCATTTACACATATAATCTACACATTCAATAGATTTTGTGTGCCTGTGCAGAATATAACAAACTGAATCTGAAATTTAAATATAACGGTAAAGGGTCATTAATTACCAAGAATCCCATGAAAAGAAAAAAGCAGGAAGATTTGCCTTACCATATTTTAAACCTTATAAATCTGTATACCTTTGGCACAAGGGTAGAAAAATAAATCAATGAAACAGATTTAAGAGACCAGAAAAAGAACCCTTTGAATATTTAAAAGAGCACTTGATTTTCAATAAAAACAACACTGCAAAGCAATGGAGACAGGATTGTCTATTCAACTATGAAGCTGGGAAAAATGGATATTTTTAAATGAGAAAAGAGATAAATTGGTCCTTTACTTCACAACATATATAAAAATAAATTTTGTGGCATTTATAGGCATAAATATGAAAGTGGAAAAAATAAACCTCTTGGAAAATAATGTGGAAGAATAAATTCAGATCCTCATGTGCGAAAGAGTTTTTAATACAAATTCCATAAGGTAATAATTGTAAAGAAGGAAATGATAAATTGGTCTATGTTAATTAAAGTACTTTAGATCATTAAAAAAAAATTAAGGGAATAAAATATCAAGCCATAGAATGCAACAATATATTTGCAACATGTATTTTTAAAGGGCTCACATCCAGAACATATAAAGAACTCCTACAATTCAATTAGAAGAAGAAAAAAAAGTTGAAAAATAAAAAGTTACAAACCACATGAGAAAGTGACAAAAATGAGGAAAAGTCGAAAAGCAGAATGGTGGTGCTTGCTTAAGCAGCACAGATACTAAAATTGGAATGACACATAGAAGAATAGCATGGCCCCTGCACAAGGAGAATATGCAAATTTGTGAATCATTCTATATTTTAGCCCAGAAGGAGATGGTAAAAGGGACAGAAGGAATATTTGAAGAAATAATGGTAGAAAATTTCCCAAACTTATTGAAAGACATAGATATCCATGTCCAAGAAACACAATGTTCTTCCATCTGAATAGACCAACTCCAAGACACATACTAATCAGAATGTCAAATGCCAAAGACAAAGAGAGAATTCTGAGAGCAGCAAGAGAATAGTGATGCATAACATATAAGGGATATACAAAAAGATTAAGTGCTGATTTCTCATCAGAAATCATGGAGGAAAGAAGGCAGTGGTATGATATATTTAAGATAACAGAAGAGAAAACTTCCAGCCAAGAATCTAATATCTGGCAAGATTGCCTTTTAAAAAACACGGATAAACAGAAACTGAGAGAGTTTGTAACCAAGAGACTGGCTTTGCAGGAAATACTAAAGGGAGTGCTACAGCCTGAAAAGAAAAGACAGGAGCGAGATGCTTGGAAGAGAGTCTAGAAATGAAGATTATATTAGTAAAAGTAACTAAAAGTGTAAAAAGAGTGGTGAAAATGAAATATGACAGATAAAACCCAAAGGTCAAAATGGGTGAAATAAGAACTGCTTTTACATTAATAACATTGAATGTTATTGGGTTAAACTCCCCAATCAAAAGAGACAGACTGGTGGAATGAATGAGAAAATATGAGACTTCAATATGCTGTTTACAAGAGACTCACATTAGACCCAAGAATACCAATACATTTTAAGTGAAAGGCTGGAAAAAAATATTCTATGTATACAGTAACCAAAAAAAAGAAAAAAAGAAAAACGAAAAAAAAAAAAGGCTGAAATAGCTATACTTATATCAGATGAAATAGACTTTAAAAGCAAACCTGTTATTAGAGACAAGGAAGCACATTATATATTAATAAAAGAGGCAATCCACCAGGAAGAAATAACAATCATAAATGTATATGCACCTAACCAGGATGCCCCAAGATACATGTGGCAAACACTGGCAAAACTGAAGGGAGAAATAGATATCTCTACAATAATAGCTGGAGACTTCAATTCACCACTCTCAGAATTGGACAGAATGTCTAGGCAGAGGATCAATAAAGAAGCAGAGATCTTGAATAATATGATAAATGGACTAAACTTAAAAGACAAAAATGAAACATTACACCCTAAAACAGAAGGATATACATCCTTCTCAATTGTCCATGGATCTTTTCTCAGGGATAGACTATATGTTGGGTCACAAAACAGATCTCAATAAATTCAACAAGATTGAAATTATACAAAATACTTTCTCTGATCATAATGTAATAAAGTTGGAAATCAACAAGAGGCAGAAAAAGGGAAATTTCACAAATATATGACTATTAAACAACACACTTAAATAATCAATGGGTCAAAGAAGAAATTGCATGAGAAATCAATAAATATCTTAAGACAAATCAATATGAGAACCCAACATATCAGAACCTATGGGATGCAGCAAAGGCAGTGCTGAAAGGGAAATTTATAGCCCTCAATACTTATATTTAAAAAGAAGAAAGAACTAAAATCAATGACCTAAATACACAGCTGGCGGAACTAGAAAAAGAACAGGAAACTATTCCCAAAGCAAGTAGAAGGAGTGAAATAACAAAGATCAGAGCAAAAACAAATAAAATTGAAAAAAATAAAAAACACAATAGAGAGAATTAACAAAACCAAAATTTGGTTCTTCAAGATTAACAAAATCAGCAAACCCTTAGCTAGACTGACAAAAAAAAAAGAAAGAGGATGCAAATAAATAAAATGAAAAATGAAAAATAGAGACATTACTACTGACCCCACAAAAATGAAAGAGATCATATGAGGATACTATGAGCAACTGTATGCCAACAAACTAGACAATGTAGATGAAATGGAAAACTTCCTAGGAAGGTACAAACACTTACATTGACTCTAGAAGAAACAGAAGACCTCAACAAACCAAATACAAGTAAAGAGATTGAATCAGTCATCAATCAACTCCCCAAAATGAAAAGCTCAGGAACAGATGGGTTCACAGGTAAGTTCTACTAAGAATTCAAAGAAGATTTAATAACAATCCTACTCAAGCTCTACCAAAAAAATTGAACAAGAAGGAATACAACCAAACTCATTCTATGAAGCCTATATCACCCTAATACCAAAGCCAGGTCAAGATATTACAATAAAAGAAGATTACACACCCATTTCCTTAAGGAATATAGATGCAAAAATCCTTAACAAAGTACCTGCTGATTGAATCCAACAAAACATTGAAAGAATTATTCATCATGATCAAGTGGGTTTTATTCTAGGAATGCAAGGGTGATTTAACACAAGAAAATCAATCAGCATAATAATCCACATAAATAAATCAAAGAAGAAAAATCACATGCTCCTATCAATTGATGCAGAAAAGGCATTTAACAAAATACAGCATCCTTTCTTGATAAAAATACTACAAAAGATAGGAATTGAAGGAAACGTTCTCAACATGATAATGGCCATTTATAAAAAACCTATAGCTAACATTTTACTCAATGGTGAAAGACTGAAAGTTTTCCCACTGAGATCAGGGACAAGACAAGGATGTCCACTTTCACCACATTGCTCAATATGGTACTAGGGGTTCTAGCTGGAGCAATCAGGCAAGAAAGAGACTAAAAGGCAACCAAAATGGAAAGGAAGAAGTAAAACTTCTAATCCTAAGGATTCTTGGACCACCAGCAATTTTTAAACAAATGGAAAACACATTTATTAAATTTATTTTGAAGGGTAAGGGGCCCCAAATAGCCAGAAACATCTTAAAAAGGTAAAGCAAAGTTGGAAGACTCTCAATTCCTGACTTTAAGTCATATTACCTAGCTACAGTGGTAAAAACAGCATGGCACTGGCATAAAAATGGACACATAAATGAATGGAACTGAATTGATGGTTCAGAAGTAGACCCTCACATCTATGGTCAAGTGATTTTTTGACAAGCCCATCAAACCCACCTAGCTGGGTAAGAACAGTCGGTTTAACAAATGTTGCTGGGAGAACTGGACATCCATAGTTAAAAGTAAGAGGACTTCTAGATCGCATATTTATACAAAAATTAACTCAAAATGGATCAAAGACCTAAATATAAAAGCTAGAACCATAATACTCCTGGAAGAAAATGTGGGAAAACATCTTCAAGACCTGGTAGTAGGGGGTGCATTATTAAACCTTATACTGAAAGCAGGAGCAATGAAAGAAAACATGTATAAACGGGACCTTCATCTTAAACACTTCATGATTCAAAGGACTTCGTCAAGAACATGAAAAGACAACCCACTCAATGGGAGAAAATATTTAGAAAACACATATCCAATAAGTGTTTGATTTGCAGTCTATATAAAAAGATCATAAAATTCAACATTAAAAGAGCAAGCAATCCAATTTAAAAATGGGCAAAAGACTTAAATAGACATTTTTCCATAAAGGAAATACAAATGGCCAAAAAACACATAAGAAAATGTTCCATATCCCTCTCTATTAGGGAAATGCAAATCAAAACGACAATGAGATATCATCTCACACCGCATAGAAAGGCTGTTATTTTAAAAAACAGAAAAACAGTAAGTGCTTGAGAGGATGTGGAGAAATAGGAACACTCCTTCCCTATTGGTAGGATTGTAAAATGGTGCAGCCTCTGTGAAAGACAATTTGGTGTTTCCTCAGGAAGCTAAATATAGAACTGCCATATGATCCAGCAATTCCTTTCCTAGGAATATAACCAGAACTGATAACTGTAACACGAAAAGACATCTACACACCACAGTCCATATTGGCATTATTCACAATAGCCAGAAGATGGAAACAAACCAAGCACCCATCAACCACTGAGTGGATAAACAAAATGTGGTATATACATGCAATAAAATACCATATTGCAGTAAGAAGAAATGAAATTGGGATACATATGATAACATATGGATGACTCTTGAAGAAATTATGCTAAGTGAAATAAGCCAGACATAAAAGGACAAATATTGCATGGTCTCACTAATATGAACTAAATATGAAGAATAAATGCATGGAGTTAAAACCTAGAGTACAGTTTATTAGGAGATAAGAAGAGGGCTGTGAAGGAATACTGATGATTAATGTACGTAGAAGTTTTAATTAACTTGACTGTAAATGTGTGGAAATGGACTGAGGTGATGATAATACATTTTAGTGAGTAGCAGCTGGTTTATAAATGGGATTGTATCTGAAAAGGGTAGTCTAGGCATGTAAATGTCAATTGAAAGAAAGCTGGAGAGTAATCTAGCGACTGCATAACAGTGAACCCAGAGGTGGATGAGAATTGCGGTTAATAGTACAAATGCAAGAATGTCCTATTGTGAACTAGAAGAGATGTACGTCGCTATGACAAGGTAGTGAGAATGTGGAGAAGCATGGGAAAAATACAATTAATGTAACATATGGACTGTAATTAACAATACTGTAATATTCTTGCATCAATGCCAAAGCTGTACTGTGTTAATAATAGGAGGATATGGGAGAAAATATCCCAAATGTATGCTATGGACCATAGTTAGTATTAATAGTCTGATGATATTATCTCATAATCTGTAACAAATTTTCCACAACAGTGTGTTGTGTTGGTGAAGGGTTGTTGTATGGGAACTTTATACGTGTGCATGATTGTTTTGTAAGTTCACAACTTCTGTAATAAAAATATATTGGGGGGGGGAAGCAGAAAGGTGTGCATTCTCCAAGGACTTTCTCCAAGGAATCTCTGATTCACCAGATCTTCCTGGTTCCAGGCTTTCTAGAATCTGTACTTTTCAACTAAACTAGATTTAGTTGAAAGGTAGTTAAAGCTCAGCAAATACGTCATATGCTCCCTTCTTTCCTCAGTGTTTTTTGTAATTAAATTTCAGCTATTTAACCTTTTCTGGTCAATGAACTGTAAGCATTAAGTAATTAATGACCCAAATGACGCTTCCTGTCCAAGGCAGTTCATTGCTGATATCCCTCCCCCTCTTTTCCTTATTACAAAATCCTTGGGTGCCACTTATTTCAAATGGTGTAGCCTGAGATTGAGAAAGGCTGCTTGACTTCCAGCAAACTTTACATAAGAAAAATAAGTCACCGGGATTTACAGTTCAATTTTTGCTTTGGGTTGCCAGGGTGGGTTCTGCCCTAATTTATACACCAAGAAAAGAGGATTAGCAATTACATGGGGTCTAAATATGAGGATATAATTTTCTTTTATCTCATCCATTATAGCTTCCTGCAAGGAACATGAGAGAGAGTTTTTATTTTAGCATATTGAAGGAATTAAGAATAGGGTCTATTCTAAAAAGGAAAACAAAATATTTATTTTCAGTGAAAATATTTGGCATAATGTCATTTCTTCCACACACCAGGTCTAGTACTTGTTGCAGTGTTCCCTAATCTCAAAATATAAATGTCTTCATCTCCCTATTATACACTCATAAGAAATGAAAGATCCATTCCTAATTAATTACCAGATAATAGAAATGCCCTTTGGTTTAGGCTATGATATGCTAAATAGTTTGTCCTCAACCACACTCATATTTCCAAAGATAAAATGCAGAGGGAAGATAGTTGCGTGAACTTTAATTTTAAAACTATTTATAAGATTTACTTTTCTTATTTTTTATGCTGAAGTAGATCTCATCTTCAAGCATGTTTTAAGAACTATGAATTTCATTGGAAAACTTAAGCCACAAAATATTTCCTAACAGAGTTATGCCTCCTAAGGTCCTCAAAAATCATTACAACAGAAAGTTTCTTAGGTGAAGATTATTACAATAAGACATACATGTCACTGAAGAATTACGATTTTTAAATTCACATATTTTATCAAACTTCATTCAATAAGTGTAAGAGTAAGGAACAAAAATCCCAGTATTGTATTGCTTGGTGAGATAAGATGGAAAATATAAAAATCCTGTTGGTCATAACTTTTTAAAAAACTAACCAATCTAAATAGAAAGAAGGTAGAGAACAGAAAGCTGAGAGTTAATCTGTGCAGAATTGGTAAAAAAAAAAAAAAATTTTTAAGTTGTTTGTAAATCTTTGGAAATGAATATAAATGTGGAAAGCATATCTTAGTATTTGTAAGTAGCAGAGCTATTATATGGGTATGACAGTGGTTGAAAGGGAAAGTCTAATGACATTTATATTACTAGAAGGAAAGCTAAAAAATGTATCATGGGACTGTATAATATAGTGAAACTTCATGTGAAATATGAATATGGGTAATATTGTATAAGAATGTTTTTACAAAATAGAACTACAAATAAACTAGAGAGACAGACACAGAATAGCAGCCATGTACAGCAGGGGAAATATAGAGAGATGAGATGGGATGAGTTTTTGTTTCTTTGTTTTTTGTTTTTTATTATTATTATTGGAATAATGAAAATGTTCTAATGATTGAAGTGATGAATGCACAACTATGTGATTATACCAAAAACCATTTATTGTACATGTTGGATGAATTTATGCTTTATTAATATGTATCAATAAAATTGATGTGTTGAAAAAAATTGAAAAGACTGACAAAATCTCTGAAATCTGATTCCTGATAGCTTTGCCACCATGTTCCGTAAGAAAAATGAAAACCTCTTTAGACTTTGGCTACTGAATCATTGAAATCAGATCAATGGAGATATAACATTGATTCTGTTTTGATATAATTCTAAATATATTATTTACCAAAGTTCTAAATCGTTTCTGAAAAATATAGTATCTGTGGGAGACCAGGATATCAAATCTGAAACATGGTTTCAGATAATCCCAACATGCCTTATATCTTGAGCTTAATATAATAGACATGAATCCACCTAACCAATGCTACTCTGTTTCTCCCCAAATCTAATTACTTTCTCCTCTTCAAACCGATCCAGTGTACTCTTTGCCACTCTCAGGTTTTGCCACTCTCAGGTTTCTGTCAAAGTAAACTTCTTTTAGTTATTTAAGCATATTATCCTTATTAAAGGTCTTTGTTAAATGCAGTGAATTCTACCAGAAACTTTAATCTCCCATCCCCACACTTCCAACTTAACTCCCACGTTTCCTTCATTTCTTCATTTAGTTATCTTTCACTGCAAGAATTTTCTGATCCCTTAGCCTAGATTAAGTAACTTTCTATGTGACCCCATAGCACCTTGAAATTTCCCTTAGTTTCTCAGGGCTGCAATAACAAAGTCCAACAGAGTATTTGGCTTAAATAACAGAAATTTATTTTCTTTTGGTTCTGGAAGCTCGAAGTCTGAAATCATGGTGTCAGCAAGGCCATGCTGAAGGTTCTAGAGAAGAATCCTTCCTTGCTTCTTTCTGCTTTCTTGTGACCTCAGTCATTAACATGGCTTGTGACTCCATCACTTCAATCTCTGCCTCCATCACATGACTGTCTCTGTCTCTGCCTCTCTATCTGAATCCAAATTTCTTTTCCTTACAAGTATACTACTTATATTAGATTAAGGCCTACCCTTATCCAGTTTGGCCTCATCTTAACAAGTAACATCTTCACAGATCTAATTGACAAATAAGTTTCCATTAACTGGTCCAGGGGTTAGGACTTGAAAATGTCCTTTGAGGAACACATTTCAATCCATAACAACAACATTGCCCTTATGGAGTACTATAATTGTCAGTGACCTGATCTGTCTTATTTGCTTCTAGATTTCTGGTGTTTCAGACAGAAACAGGCACATAGAGGACAATTGTAATATTTAATTAATAGATTAAATAGGTCAAAACCTTAGGAATCTACAATTGTAAATGATCTGTATAAGAAAGGGAAATGTGAAGTCACTTTATTTTTCTTCTAAAAGACTGTTTTTCAGTGATTTTCAGTTAAAAACTCCCTTACTTTCAATAAAGAAGTTTTGATCTAATGTTTCCCCACTTTTCCATTCTAGGTGTTTAATAAAGAACAGATGTACTGATGGTAACGATATTCTAAGCATGGCTAGCAACAATACTGTGAAATTCTATATGCTTCTATTAGCATTAATTGACAACACTGCCCCTGATGGACAAGCTATATTCTACTTTAGTCCTGGTTGTCTCATTTTGAATGCTTATCTTTATCCAATTGCAGGAGCCAAATGCTCTCTATTGTTGTCTCCCAGGGAGAAAGATTTATATGATAGTTCATTTACAAAGAAAATTTCTTCGCAAATTGTCTCATCCATTCCATTATTCCCTTTCTATTATTTAGAGATTCCAGAAGACTAAATAAAAGGATGAAGTGCCAGATTCACTCTAACTTTTAGAAACAGATAGTGATGTCATTATTACTTTTGATGAAATTTTGGAAGATTTCTCTGTCTTTCCAATTAACTCTGAATGATGCCTGATTGATAAAGAATGGTGTTGAGAATCTGTCAATGAACTTTCATGTAAATATACATGTAGATATTTAATACATTTCACTTAAAATATTCTTGCAGGGTCTCAAAGTTTATTTTGTATTTTGTTTTCTATTCTTGGTAGAATTATATGAAATAAATTCACAGTTTGCTTTAGGGCTCAAGGACAATTGTATAAACACTCAAATAATTAGAACACACTGGGTCCGTTGGTTTTAGTTAAAGAGAGAGCAAATATTGGATGATTAAGGAAGTCAAATACATGACACATTAAGGATTTCAATATGCTTAGTAAACTCGTTGAAATCAAATACTTTCTAGTACATACCAGGAATCAGCAATTTACTTAGCTTTACACCTTTCTATTCTACTTTAATCATTTCTACTCTGAAGGCTTTATTGTTGATACTTTCCATATTAACTTTTCTTAAGTGCATTAAGAGCATATTCTCTACATTTAGTCTCAAGACTCATTAATTTTTTTCAAAATATTTTTGACTTTTCATGCAATTCGATAATGTGTTAGCATTATATTCTATTTATATATTTAAGTATTTCTCACATTTCACTTTTGAAGTATTGTTCTACTCCAAACACCATGTGATTTAAATGACACATTTTTATCTGAGATTTGAGATAAGAGATGCAAATCTGAAGTTCTTTCACTCTGAAAATCTATGTGATAGTAATATCTTATATAAAAGGGAAATATAGTATGCTATATTTTAAAAGGTCACTGAAAAATTGACCTATTAAATTAAAAAAAAAAAAGAAATTATCAAGTGTTGGCAAGAATGTAGAGAAAAAAGAATCCTTGTAAATTACTATTGGGAATGTAAAATGTTGTAGCCACTGTAGAAAACAGTTTGGTGGATCCTCAAAAATAGGATAAACATAGAATTTCTCTGTGACCCAACAATTCTACTCTTGGGTATATAGCAAGAGAAATGAAAACATATATCCACACAGAAATTTGTATATGAATGATTATAGTAACATTAGTCATAATAGCCAAAAGGAAGAAACAACTCAAATATCCATCAACAAATAAGTAAATAAATAAATAAATAAATAATGATATAAGCATATAATAGATTATTATTCAGTCATAAAATAGAATGAAGTACTGATATATGCTACAGGTTTGATGAAACTCGAAAGCATTATGCTAAGTGAAAGAATCCAGACATAAAAGGTCACATACTGTATTATTTATCTTATATGAATTACCCAGTATAGGCAAACCCACAGAGACTAAGGAGATTAGTGGTTGCCAGGTGGTAGAGGAGGAGGGAAATGGGGAATGATAAGTGAATGAGTCTGGGGTCTTCTTCTGGGGTGATGAAAAAGTTTGAAACTAGAGAGAGGTGGTGATTTCACAACACTGTGGATGCACTAAATGCCACTAAATGGTACATTTTAAAATGCTAAATTGTATGTTATATGAATTTCAGCTCAATAAAAAATTTTTTGAAATAAAATCTGGAAAGAATATAGATATAGACATAGTTGTTTTTATATTATTAGGTTTCACCTAAAAGGAATAAAATATATATATGTAACATACTACAATTTAAATTTTTACTATGTATAAAACTTAAATGCACTCAGACGCAAGACATGTGGAAACATTATGATAATGGTTATCCCTTGGGAGGAATACAATAGGATTGGGGTGGGGAAACCTTTAATTCTAATTGTATATTGCTTTTTCTTAAAAGTATAGAGTAAAAGAAACTATATGACATATTTTATACGCTTTATAATTTTAAAAAATTAATGTCCCCAAGTAATTCAGCTCCCCGTCTGTTTTAGTTTCTTAGGTTGCTTAAAGCAGATACCATGAAATGAGTTGGCTTTTAAAAATGTGAATTTATTATGTTATAGTTATGAAGCTGAGAAAAAATGTCCAAATCATGACATCATATAGGCGATGTTTTCTGAGAACTGAACTCCTGGGCACAATGAAATCAGAAATTGATGGTTTGACATCCCTGAGCTTTAAGAAAGTGAGTTTCCAGAGAATAGTGCTCCATTTGAGGGTTTAACTGAACATGGAATCAGCCAGCCATTTCAGTGCAAAGCAGGATTGGAAATGCAGTTATCCAGAAAGGATTCGTGTAAAGCTCTTTTTTTTCTGATGGTGTGGACACCTGTGTACTACATGTGAAACTGACAAGCTTTTTCCAAGATCTGTATGAAGAGAACCACTGCCAGGCTGTACTAAAAGGGAGAGAAAAAGGACAGATTGAAGGAAAAATATTGCAAAGGTACAATCATGGAACTGAGGTCTGGATTGAAGATATCTTGTTAGGCCAAGAGAGTGAGCCTACCCATGGGTGTGGAAAGGGTGAGTATGCCCTGACACTTGAGGAGGGTGGGCCTTCTGCCCTTTTATTCATCACAAGTGTTCCATTCCAGATTTCTCTGATGCCTAGGGGATTGCAGAGAGTCTGGCCATCATGCAAAGGTTTGACAAGGTTGGAACCAAGAGTCTGGCCAACACCCTATGCTTAATAAGAGTGAAACCTTCACCCTGGTATTCAGGGAGAAGAGTATCCCCATATTTGGGGAGAGCATGGCTGCTGTGCAAGCACTGGCAAAGGGTGGGGTTGCCAATCCATCATGCCTGGAGGATAAAAAATAATTCTATAGATGACTCTCAACCCTTAAAATCTAATGGAATATGTTCTACAGCATTTCAGAATGGTTTGGGACCCAGTAGCCCTGTTTTCCTTCTAATTTATCCCTATGGGAATGTAAATGTTTTTCCTATACCTGTACTTTCTTTGTACATTGGAAGCAGATAACTTGTTCTCTAAGGTCCACAGGCTGAGATGAGTTGTGCCCCAGGATTGAACATATCCATACTCAATTTTGATGAAACTTTGTACTTTGCATTGTTACTGAAATAATTTAAGGCTTTGGGGATATTGCAATGGAATGAATGAATTTTGAATGTGGAAAGAACATGTTTTTTTAGGGTCCAGAAGGTGGAGTGTGATGGTTTGAAAATCATATTCTTAAAGTTAATCTATTCCTATGGGTGTGGACACATTGTAAGTAGGATTTTTTGATGAAGCTACTTCAGTTAAGGTGTGATCCACCTCATTCAGGATGACTCTCAAATCCTCTTACTGGATTCCTTTATAAATGGGATGAATACAGAGAGAAAAATAGCCATAGAAGCAAAAAGCTTAAAGCAACAGAATCAGAAGAAGAGAGAGACCAACAGATGTCAACATATGCCTTGCCATATGGCAGAGGAGTCAGGGATTGTTGGCAGCCTGTCTTCAGGAAGAAAGCATAGCCTATATGATGCCTTGATTTGAACATTTTTCACAGCCTAAAAACTGTAGCCTAATAAATCCCCATTGTTAAAAGCCAACCCATTTCATGATATCTGCTTTCAGCAGCCTAGAAAAATAAATGCTAGGTCACAAAACAATTATCAATATATTTAAAAATATTGAAATCAGATTTCCAACTACAACAGAATGAAAATAGAAATCAATAACAGAGGAATAAATGGAAAATTCAAAAATATGTACAAATTAAACAACATACTTTTAAATAATTAATAAGTTAAAGAGGATATTACAAGCAAAATTAGGATATATCTTGAGGCAAATGAAATTGAAAGCAAATGCAGTACTAAGAGGCAAATTTATAGCTCTAAATCCTTAGAATAAAAAAGAAGAAAGTCTTCAAATTAGAGCTTTAACCTCAAAACTGGAAAAACTAGGAAAAGAGGAGCAAGTTAAACCCAGAGGGAGAAGAAGGAAGAAAACAAAAGCAAAGATTAGAGTAGAGATAAATGAAATTTTAAAAACTGAGAGAATTTTAAAAAAGAACAAAAGTTGTTTCTTTGAAAAGATTAGTACAATTTACAAACATTTAGCTGTGTAACAAAGGAAAAAAGATAGAGTATGCAAATATCAAAAATCAGAAATGAAAAAGGGGACATTACTACCAATCCCTCTGAAATAAAAAGGACTGTAACAGGATACCATGAACAATTTTATATCAACAAATTAAATAACCTAGATGAAATGAATAAATTCTTAGTAATACACAAACTGTCAACATTGACTCAAGAAAAAATGGATCTCAAAAAAACAATTACTAGTAAAGATATTGAACTAGTAATCAAAAACCTCCCAACAAAGTAAAGCACAAGACCAGATAGCTTCATAGAGGAATTCTACCAAAGATGCCAAGAAGACTTAACTGCAATTCTGCTCAAACTCTTTCAAACATTTGAAGAAAAGGGACAACTACCTACTTCATTCTATGAGTCCAACATCATCCACATACCAAAGCAGCCAGATAAAGATACCACAAGAAAGGAAAACTACAGACCAATATTTCTTATGAATAGAGATACAAGTATCTTCCACAAAATACTAGCAAACCAAATCCAACAATATATTAAAAATAATTTTACACTATGAACAAGTGGATTTAATTCTGACATTCAAGGTTGGTTCAACATAATAAAATAAGCTAATGTAATATACCACATTAACAGAATGAAGAAAAAAGATTGTATCATCAAGTAAATTGATGTAGAAATGGAATTTGACAAAATCTAGCATCCTATCTTGATAAAAACACTTAGAACACTAAGAACAGAAGGAAACTTTCTCAACATAATAAAAGACATATATGAAAAGCCTGCAGCAAACTTCCTACTTAATGGTGAAAGACAGACAACTTTCCTTCTAAGATCAAGAATAAGACAAAGATGCCTACTATCACCACTGTCATAGCACATTGTACTAGAAATTCTAGCCAGAGGAATTAGGCAAGAGAAAGAAATAAAAGTCATCCAAATTGGAAAGAAGTTAAACTTTACCTGTTTGCAGATGATGTGACCCTATATAAAGAAAATCTTGAAAACTCCACAGCAAACCTTCTACGACTCATAAATGAGTTCAGCAAATTTGTATTGTACAAGGGCAACACTCCAAAATCAGTAGTATTTCCATACACAAGCAATGAACAATCAGAAGAAGATATCAAGAAAAAAATTCCATTCACAATAGCAACTATATAATCAAATATCTAGGAATAAATCTAGTCAAGGGTATAAAGGGTTTGTACACAGAAAACTTGAACACATTGCAAAAGAAATCAAATAAGCCCTAAGTAAATGGAAAAGGATTCCATGTTCATAGATTGGAAGAAAAAATATCATTAAGATGTCAATCCAACCCAAAGAAATTTATAGATTCAATGCAATCCCAATCAAAATTTCAATAACCTTCTTTGCAGAAATGGAAAAGTCACTCATCAAATTGATACGGATGTGTAAGGGGCCCTGAATAGCTAAAGACATCTTAAGAAAGAATGATACTTCTGGCAGTTTGAAATTATTTTATGAATCCCAAAAAGAGAAAGATTATTTTTATGAACTAATCCATTATTGTAAGTGTAAGACCCTTTCAATTGGACTAAGCAAATGACGTGTGACTCAGGTTGAGTCTCCACCCTCTTGCTGGGTCTGATAGAAATAGAGAAACAGGAAAATGGAGCAGCCATATTTTTCCTGCCACGTAAGAAAGAAGAGTCCAGTTTTGCAGCTGAGCTGCAAGGAGAGTAGCCCCTGAGAGGTTCAAAGAGCTGAGGCTCAGGGAGAGATGAGCTATATGCTTGATAGATTGCAGCTGAACTCTTAAAGAAAGTGGAGAAGTTAAGACTGATAGAGGAGACCCAGAAAGAGACAAGCCTTATTTCTGGTTACTCTGAGCTGAGCTCTAGGAGATGAGTGATTCTGGAGGGGAAAGCAGAGACCTCAGCAGAGATCCAGCAGCCATCTTGCTTCACCACATGGCAGTTGACTTTGGTGAGAAAGCATTTTTGATGTCTTAATTTGGATATTTCATGCACTGAGAACTGTAAGCTTTTAACCCAAATAACCCCCTTTATAAAAGCCAACCCATTTTTGGTACTTTTCATCGGCAGCCCTTTGGCAAAATAAAACAAAGTTGGAGGACCCACACTTCCCAATCTTAAAACTTATTACAAAGCCACAATAATCAAAACAGCATGGTGCTGGCATAAGGACAGACATGTAGTTCAGTGGAATTGGATTGAGAATTCAGAAATTCATCTTCATATTCATGACCCAGTGATTTTTGAAAAGAGGGCAAAGGCCACTGAATTGGGAAAAAGTATTCTCTTCAACCAAAGGTGCTAAGAAAACTGGAACTCCATTTACACAAAAATGAGAACCCCTACTTCATACCTCATACAAAAATCAATTCAAAATGGATCAAGACCTAAATATAAGAATCAGAGTTATCAAATTCCTAGAAGAAAGCATAGGAAAGCATCTTCAGGAGCTTGTGTTAATCGATGGTTTCTTAGAACCAAAGTACAAGCATCAAAAGAAAAAAATAGATAAATGTGACCTCATTAAAATAAAAAACTTTTGCACCTCAGAGGACTTTAATCATGAAAGTAATACACTGACCTACACTATGGGAAAAGATATTTGGAACCACATATCTGGTCAAGGTTTAATATCAAGAATATATAAAGAAATATTTTAACAACAGAAAAATGGCAAATACCCCAATTTAAAAATATGCAAAAGTCTTGAATAGACATCTCTCCAAAGAAGATATACCAATGGTCAGAAAGCATATGAAAATATGCTCAGCATCATTAGACATCAGGGAAATGCAAATCAAAACCACACTGAGAAACCATTTCACATCCATTAGAATGACTGCTATTAAAAAACTGGAAAATAACAACTATTAGAGAGGATTTAGAGAAAATAACAACACTCATTCATTGCTGGTGGCAATGTAAAATGTACAGCTGCTATGGAAGACAGTTTGGCAGTTCCTCAGAAAGCTAAGTTTAGAACTGTCTGACTGTATGACCAGGCAATCCCACTACTAGGTATATACCCAACAGAATTGAACTCGAATAGATATTTGCACATTGATGTTTAAGGTGGCATTAATCACAATTGCCAAAAAATGGAAGCAATTCAAGTGTCCTTCAGGAATGACTGGATAATTAAACGTGGTATACACATATAATGGAATATTATTTAACCATAAAATGGAATGAAGTCCTGATACATGCAACAATGTGGATAACCCTTGAAGACATAATATTGAGTGAAATAAGCCAGACACAAAAGAACAAATATTGTATGATCTCACTTATTTGAAATAATTAGATTAAGCAAAATTATAGTCAGAATCTAGAATATGAATTACCAGGGAATGGGTAGATAAGCTTAAAATTTATAGGGTTCCTATTTGGAATGATGGAAAGTTTTGGTAATGGATGGTTGTAATAGTAGCACAACATTGTGAATATAATTAACGGATATATATATATCCGTTAATTATAGAGATAAAAGGTGAAATTTTAGATTTTACATATGAGAACAGATTAAAAGAATGAGAGTAAAAGGTGAAATTTTAGATTTTACATATGGTAACAGAATAAAAGTTTTAAAAGATATCCATGGAACTACAGTACACAAACCATGAACTTAAGTTAAACCATGGACTACAGTTAATAGTACAATTATAAAAATGTGCTATCATAAATTGTGACAAATGGTCCACATGTATGCAAAGGGTAATAATAACATAATATATGGGAATCTTGCATTTGATGCATGATTGTTCTGTAAGACCACAACTTCTCTAAACTTCTAAAGAAGATAAAATAAAACTTCTCCCCTAAGAGGCAACAAGACACAGTCTGAACACTCAATATTTAAAAGTAATGCATCAGTGGAAGAAATTACAACATTGATGTGGAGGCAGTGGCTACTGGAGGATCTGGGGACAGGGAGAGGGAAAAACAGTTGTATTACGGGGGCTTTTTCGGGACTTGGGAATCATCCTGAATGACATTGCAACAACAGATATAGGCCATTTTATATCATCCTATAACATGCAGAACTCTGTGGGAGAGAGTAGATTACAGTGTGAACTATGGTCCATGCTCAGTGGCAATACCCCAGGATGCGTTTATCAATTTCATGAATGTGCCACACTAATGAAGGATGTTGTTTATGTGGGAGGGTGTGGGAGGTATGGGGAGTGGGCATATGGGAATCCCTATATTTTTGTGTAACATTTATGTAATCTAAGTATCTTTTTTAAAAAAAATTTTTAAAGAAGGAAAAAAAATAAATGGTTTCCTCTGCATGTAAAAAAAAATAATGCATCATGTGATATGAGGTTAACAATAAAAACACACAAAATACCTTCCTTGACCACAAGAAATTTCTGTTTTAACTAACTATAGAGATCAAGTACATAAAGCAAGCCAAGAAATACAAATTCTGTAACTGAGTAAGAATAGAATGAAAAGGTAATGGCTATTAGATGACCAATCACTAATGGATAGTAAAGATAAACACAGGTAGCAACATGATCCTTACCAGTTGCTAAAGTCCAAGAGCTCAGGTAATTTTCTTTTTCGATGAATGTGCCCTTGCTATCATGATAGGCTCTGTCTGAACTCTTGCTTTTATAGTTTGTGGATTATATCATCAGCTCATAGGAATATCTCTGTTTTATCCTATTTTGGCCAGGACAAAAAGTTCACCTAGTTTCAGTTAGAATGTTTTATACAACTAATGAAAAAAAAAAAAAAATCCCTCCCAAATGTACCTAATGGAAAAAAAAAAAAAAGTCTATTGACTCAAGTAGGAAAATAGCCCATATGTAGCTTAATTCAGGGCTCAAATGAAATTATCAGGGCCCCTTAGTTCTATTGCATTCTTAGTTTCTTTTTCATCGTTGGCTTCATTCTCAAGCCATTTCCCCTCCTAGCCACAAAATTACAACCTACAATCCCCAATCTCTTTCCCTAGAGATTTACATGCACAGGAAAAGAGACTGCCTATTTCCCTGGTCTTTCAAACAAAAATTCTGGAATTTCAAGTAAAACTTTCTTCTGTGACTAGCCTTACTTGAGTAAGGAGTGTTTCCCTGTACCAGCTGTTGTCAGAACTAGAATGTGTGCATGTATGGATTGGTTTACCCTACTGTGCTCCACTGAACCAAGACCTCTACAATAGACAGACTATTAGTACAAGTAAGTGGTTCCCAAAGTAAAAGAATGCTCAATTGTCAAAAATGAAGGAAAGAAAGAATGGAAGGAAGGAGGAAATGAGAAAAGAGAGATGGAGGGATGAAAAAAGGAAGGAAAAAAAGGAAGGAAGATGGGCGAAGAGGGAAGGAAAGAAGGAAGGAAATAAAAGAAGGGAAATAGTTTATGACAGATGGTGATAGATTCATAAATGCTTAACAACCAGCTCTCCAGAAAAAGACTTGTTTATAGTGTTAGACAATTTCCACGGTGCAAATACTCCCACTATGATGATTTCAAGATACAACTGTGAGGTTATTGAATGCAAAATTGGGAAAAGATGTGCAGTAGTACTCCATTATATGCATATCCATAAAGATACAAAAAATATCAATAACCTCAAGTGCAAAGATAAAAATACAATATAGTAAAGTAATTAGGAAGCCATCATTTTTCAATATTTATTAACTTTGTCATTTCTGTTATTTATTTGCTTGATATTTTAAATAAGCTACTTTTTTTTTTCTTTAGAAGATACCGGGCATTGAAACTGGGACCTCATACATGTGAAGCACACACTCAACCACTGAAGTACACCCGCTCCGTTAAATAAGTTACTTTTTAATAGTGTCTATGTTTAGGATCCTGCTGGCAAAATCCCTTAAATGTTAAAGATTGCTCTTCCATGCTGGTATAAGCTGACTCAAGCACACCACTAACAGAGCATCATTCTCAACTTCTTTTTA
This sequence comes from Cabassous unicinctus, assembly GCA_029593785.1. Taxonomy (NCBI): domain Eukaryota; kingdom Metazoa; phylum Chordata; class Mammalia; order Cingulata; family Chlamyphoridae; genus Cabassous; species Cabassous unicinctus. The sequence goes on along the minus strand of JAQZBX010001086.1, from coordinate 47,818 downwards.
AAAAATCACACACGAAGCAAACTATGTTTGTGAGGCAGGCAGACTCCAATAAAGATTTGATGGGCAAAGGAGGGATTGTTTTTTTTAATATAAAAAACAGAACTTCAAATCAATTTTGAGAAATTACTGTTCTTAGAAGTACTTCATCCCCTACACTACTTTGGCTTTCACAATTTTTCACTATCCACTTCACCTCAAGAAGTGCTCCCACTTCTAGTATTGTCATGTTGTCTTCTCTCAGTTATATCTTCACAGATGTGTTACCACATTCCTCACCCACTGCACTCCCAATAATTCTTCTCACTCTGTTATGAAGAATCATTTCCCTGTAGTCATCCTCTACACCCAAACACAACTATAGGCCTATCATTTTATTTCCAAGCCAAATGTGGCAGAGTTTATAAATTTGTGGTCCTTGGATCATCTCCATAAGAAACGGTGTTTATTCTAAATGCTGATTCCTTAGTCTTGCTATAAGTCTAATTAGAACCTGTGGGATAGAGAGTGTAGATACATGCTTGCTTAATAAATACTTTAGGTGTCTTTAATGGACATGACTATGTAGTATGTCAGTAATAGATTCAACAGAACAGACTATCCATTTTACAGGAAACCTGCACTTGGAAATATAGTTTCTCTTAGTTTGTCAGGCTACTATGACAAATACCACATACTGGGATGGTATTTATTAGTTCATGGTTTCAGAAGCTAGAAGTCCAAACTCAAGATGTAATCACTGCACACTTTCTCATTGAAGGTTATAACATTACGATGCTGGCCTGTCACAATCCTTGGTGCTCCTTAACAACTTGCTTTTCTGCCTCCTGTCACATGCCCTTCTCACTCTCCTTATGTCTGCTCTTCTGTTTCCCACTGGCTTCTGGCCTTTTGCTCCTCTCTGTGGATTTCTCTAACTTCTAGCTTCCAGTTTCTTCTCTTTATATGGCTTCCAGCAAAATGGATTAAGACCCAGCCTGATTCAGTTGGCCATGACTTAACTAATAATAATTTCTTCCAATAGCCTTTTTATACATAAATTTACACCACAGAAATACAGATTAAGATTAAGAATATGTCTTTGAGTGAGTACATAATTCAATCTACAATATAGTTCTTTAATTTATGTGTTGTGTGTTTACATGCCTTTTGCTCAGTATCTCCAAGAGTACTTGAGAAGCCTACACATCTATAAAGACTCAACCTAAAAGGCCCCTCTTAGTAAATTTTCCTGACCCTCTCCTAATCCCAAGGATTTCCCTGAACTTTATCTAGCCCCCTCCATTTAAATTTAGATGTTTCCTCCCCAAGGCTTTCATAGCACTTTGACCATCACTCAATATTTCAGTGATTGCTTTTCCAGTTACTTCTCTTGCTGAAATGGAATTTCCTTGAAATTCCAGACAATTTTATAAGCATATGTGAAATGCCTTTGTTTGGCATAGTGCCTGACAAATAATATGCATTCCATAATCCTTGCTTAATAATGAAGAAAGAGAGTGAGGAGAGGAGGAGACATATACACACACATATAAACAGAGAGAGAGAGGGAAATTTAGTTCAAGGAATTGGCTTACATGATTGAGGGGGGTTGGAAAATTCAAAATCCATCTGGCAGGACAGCAGGCTGGAAGCTCTCTGGCAGGAGTTAATATTGCAATCTTTGGGGCAGAGTTTCTTCTGTATCAGGAAACCTGTTTATGCTCTTAAGACTTTTTTAAGTGATTGGATGAGGTCCATATTATTGTTGATAGTAATCTCCTTTACTTAAAGTCCACTGATTACAGGTGTTAACCACATCTCCAAAATACCTTCACAGCAACACTTACATTAATGTTTCATTGAATAACTGGTTACTCTAGCTAGCCAAGGAGACACAAAACTAACACAAGTAGAAAAGAAAATGAAGAAAGAAAATAACAAAATGGAAGTGTTTGTATTAAATTCTCATTTGGATTTGAATTGCTGTTTCATTGAATAATATATTATTTTGCTCTCTGAAAATTCAGATCTCTAAAATGAAAAACCGTGGACTTATATTAGACTAGAGATTCCTATCACTTTAGGTACCCATAAAAATTTCAAGTTTGAAAGACTTCAGGGAAGATGGCATCAGAGTAGGCAGGCATGGCTCAACTCTCTCACAAAAACAAGGAGAAAGGGAAGAAAGTTATCCAAGGGATTTGCTTTGGGGGTTAGCAGACCAAGACTGTGCTGTGCAACCCTCAAGAGGGTGAGGAACAGAGATATGAAAAACCTGAAATGACAACCATGAGTTACTAAACCCCCACTGTGGCTGGGAATGGGACCCATCCCCCACCCTCAAGGTTAAGCCTGAATAATACCCATGGCTCCCTGCAGCCAACTGAGAGGGAAACAGATGTATTCCTTCCTGGGAAGAGGGAGAGTGCAGCAGAAAGTTATTTCTCTTCAGTGAATTTGCCCAGCAGAACCTGCTTTGAACATTTGCTTTGGCCAGATCAGAAACACGTGCAAGTGAGGAATGAAAGAGACACCTATGTGGAAAGTTTCCTGAACAATCGCCATCTGCTGGCCAGCTAGGAAACTGCATGGAGAAAAACTGCTTTTAGGTCTTTCTTAACCCAAACATCTGGGAGAAAATTTGCACCCTGTTAGTTATTCCCTGGCCCGATTTTGATAACTTAAGCAGGGCAATTTTAAAAGCTCAGAATACGTTGAACCAAAAATCAAAGGAGCTGTGGAAAAAATCACCAAGCAAGAGAGAGAAATTGACTGTCAGAATAAATTTACCAACATATTCAGATGTCTAGTCATCAGGAAAAATTACAAGCCATACTAAGAAACAGGAAGAGATGGCCCAGACAAAGGAACAAACTAAATATCTTGATGCGATACTAGATTTAAAATAGCTAATCAATGATAGTCACACAAATATCCTAAAATTTCAAGTTTTAACATTGATTACAACTGATGTATTTCAGAAAATATTTTAGGTCAAATAAGAAGCATAAAGATTACAAAGTGCCAGGATGTGCAATAAAGTGTCAGGATGAAAAAATAAATTCCAGGCTGGCTGAGATTACATGTAGCCTTTCTTCTGTGGAGACACTCACCCATCATTTCTCTAAAATAGTGAAGTGAAGCTAGTTTTAAAGGATCCCCTCCCAAGATTCTTATCAGTTTGGATTTCCAGGTCCTATTGATCCACAGAAGTACTCTTCCTTAAGTTCCCTACTAAAAAGATATCCGCTACATTTGTGAGCTCTGTTAAACAATTTTTGTTTAACAAATTTTGTAAACAATAAATGTTTACATTTATATTTACATTTGTGTTGCCTCCAGGAAATCCTGCTTTATATGTCAAAGGCAAATAAATATAGGAAATAGCCCAACTTAACATGTAAATACTGTGATTCTGCATCAAAGCCAAATGAAGGCAAAATGATAGTAGAGAGTACTACATGTACAAATGCTTGACAATTATTTAAATAGTTAAAAAAAAAAAAAAGGGGTAGGAAATTTGAAGTCACAGAGATCAGCCATCAGTTGAGTTGTGCCCAAATCAAAGGAATTGCAATACAGCAATCAAAGTGATAGTCACAATGGTAATTGCAATTTAGGTTCAGCAAAACAGACTTTTCTATCATATAAGTTTAATATTAATTTCAAGCTTATTAGTTTTGTAGATGTTTATGTTTCATGTGTAAATTTTACTTTAATTTTGTAGTTGAATGAGTGAAAAGCATGAAGTGTTGATCCCCCTTTTCAGGTGCATATATGAATAACAGTGTAATAAAACTATATAATAAGACTGGTAAATCATAAGGATATTTTACCTTTACAAAGAAATACTGTATTAGAACAAAATGCAGTGTTGACATATCATTTTGTTCATTCATTAAAGAAAAATGCCAAACTTATTTATGTTACTTTTTTATTTATTAGAGAAATCCTAGGTTTATGGAAAAATTATACAGGAAATACAGAGTTTCCATATGCTTATAGTAAAAGTTTGGTGAGGCCTTTTGGACTATATACAGCTTCCTTTTCCATGTTTATTTTTCTGCTTAGCTGAATTCATCACATTGCATTACAATCACTTCTTAAGCACTTAGTGGTTAAAAATGTTGGCTCTTAGTAAGGCTGTCTAGGTTCAAATACTGGCTTATTAACTGCAGCAAAGAGCATTTCAGATGTTTCCAAATTATTTTCCTCTTCCTGGGCACCAAGGGCAACTACATTAACCTATTTTTTTCATACTAAGTTGGGGCATTATGATTTGAATGGACAATGGACATGAGGGAAGTGATAGTTGCCATTTCCCAAGCTGGTCATAATCTCCTTGTACAACCCCCTATACTCACTAACTTCTTGATGATCTTAACAGCCAAGTATTCCTGATATTGTACTTACGATGTAGAAGCAGCCTGGATCCCTGACAAATCATTTGCAGGAAACCTTCCCAAACCATATGAGAATAGAACAATAGCAAGAAATAGACTTTATTCTGTTAAACTAGTAAGATTCTGGTATTTCTAAATGGCATGGCCTAAACTATCCTGGTTAATAGAATAATCACATGACCTTGGACAAATTAATTTCAGTGTTCGTTGCCACAGTTTCCTTACTTGTAAAACTGGAGTAAAGTACCTACCTCAACAGTAAGTTTTAAAATTAAATGAGTTATTTCACAAAAAGCTCTAAGAATAATGCCTTCTGCTTACTTAGTATCATTACGGGTATCCCTCTCCTATTCTAATGGAAGTTGAAGACTTTGTCTCATTCAGTTTTTATTTCCAACACCTCTTCACAATGCTTGGCACATAATCGGTGCTAAATAATGTTTACTTTATTGATGAATCTAATATCTTCACAAAAGTGAAAGTCCTATCTAGTTCATCTCTGGAATGCATTCAATTTATAGTGGTATTCTACCCAGAAAACATGTAAGTACAGTTTTCTGGAGAGACTATCCATTCCCTTGGGTCTTCATTTATTTCTATTATTCCCCACTCTCAAATATTTATAACACTTTACATTTGGTAAAAGTCAATAAATGCTTAAGCAATGGGAATTTATTGTCTAATGGTTTAAGACACAGGAGGGCTTGCTTCCTTCCAGTAGTATTTTCTTGTTGGCTGGCAATCTTTGGGATTCCTTGGCTTTTCCATCACACGAAATGTCCTCCTTTCTCTTCCAGGTTCTGTTGACCTCCAGCTTCTCACATCACCCAGTGGCATTTATTTCCATGTCCAATTTCCTTTGCTTATAAGAACTTCATCCTTATTGGATCAACCCTCATCCCCATTCAGTTGGGCACACAAAAACTAATAACACCTTCAAATATCCTATTTACAAATATGTTCACACCCACAGGAATGGATTATAATTAATAACAACCGTAGCCGCCCCGTCCTGCCCCCACCCCCCCACCCCCAGTACGTACTTTAACCTATCTACAGTGGTTTGGAGCTATGTATTTCAGAAAAACAGTTTCGTTAATCCATTAATGGGAATGGATTAATGAAAATTAATCCATTCCCATAGGTAGGAATATATTGTAAGTAGGGCCTTTTGATGAGGTTAGTTCAGTTAAGTTGTGCCTGAATTCAATGGGTCTTAATCCTATTACTGGAATCCTTTAGAAGCAGAATGACATTCAGACAGAGAAAGAGAAAGTCACAGATGGAGCAGCAAGAAAAAAAGTCAATAGAACCTGGAAGAGTAGGGAGAGGCCAGGAGAGGCTACCAAGTATATTGCATGTGACAGAGAAGCTAAGGCCTAAGAATTGCTGGCAGTCAGTCCAAGGATGCCACAGTCTTCTGAGAGAAGCATTGCCTTGAGGATGCCTTGATTTGGATTTCTATTTGCCTCAAAACCTTGAGCTAATAATTTCTCTTTGTTTAAGCCAACCCATCGTATGGTATTTGCTTGAGCAGCCAAGGAAATCTAAAACAGATTTTAGCTTCTTCAAAGGTCATATTTACATATGGGTTCATGCCCACAGGAAAGGATTAAGATTAAGAACATGTTTTTGTTTCCCCTCCCAGGGGTACATAATTTAATCTCCTACAGGAGATGAATTAATTTAAATTAAATTTTGGCACTTTTATGTAGAGAATAGGTTTCCCTGTGCCATTTTATATTCTCAAATTACAATATAAGAGAAATACAGAATTGAAATTCTTTATATCCATAAGCTAAATACTTTTAATGAACCCCTTCAGTAATCAGTTAGTGTGGGGAACGATGAATTTATGTGAGTCAACCTTTCCTTTGCCTCATGCTCACAAACCTATTTCATGTTTAGCTATGCTAAAGCTAAAATGACTTGCATCCAGCTCTTCATTATGCAGGGTTGCATCCTCCTGTCAGCTGTGGCTGCTGCTCTCTTTTGGGAACTGCTCTTTTGGTTATTTACTTATTAGCACCTACACCAGGTGCTTAGGGACAAAATTCAAAGTTACTCTATTAGCATCACTGGCAAATGACTTGATCAAGGAAGAAACTGAATTATTGAATAAATGCATTAATTTATTTGTCTGTGGATTTCAAATATGCATACCACCATCACAGTTTCCATAGCAAGTTAAATCGAGAATACTAGATGAATGATCTGGGTTGTGAGGTGAGGGAATGTTCAAATTAACAGAATGGCAAGACTTTGCTCGTGTGCTCAGAGAAGAATTACAAATACTGCAGCATGTTGTGCAGGAAGAAATTCCTAAGACATAGAAAGGATAGAAAAATAAAAATACCAAACTATTAAATTGCCGAATTCACCAATAAATCTACAAGTTTACTCAGCTATACTAATCCATCCAGAACAAGTACAGGTCTTGAAGGCATCTTTCAGTAAACAATTAACTCTATGTTTCTTAATAATGGTGACAAGTAGACTATGAATAAGGAAATTAAATCAATTCTACCTATAATGATAATTAAACAATGATAATGAGAAACAAATACAGCTTCCTATTCTGCAGCAAATTAAAAAGGTAACCAATATTTAAAAATTAAACAAAGATAGAAAAGAGATGATAAAGAGTTTTATATATGGTCAGACTATGTTCAATTTTAATTGTTCCTTTTAAAGACATCTGTGGGGCAAGTTACTACAATGGTACATCATGGGAACACAGGTTTGGGGCACAACAGAAACTTTCAGCAAATGATCCCTTTATTAAACAGAATAAATAGACCAGAAAAGATACATCTCCTTGTACTTATATAGTCCAAAAGAGCAGGAGAAATCCCATCACTGCTTGTCTCACAGCATGGCCAAAAACCCAGGGTGGCCGAAAACTACACCCAGTCAGGTGGATAGAAGGCATCTTCACAAGCACCACTTCTTGCCAGAGAAGAGAGACAAACCTACTCTGGCATAATGTGGTTTTTAAACACCTCAGGGGGAAAAGGCCCTGCCACAGAGAATTCCTTTTCTGTTAAGCATTTGGAGCTGCTTGTTCCTGGTTTCTGGATTTAAGTTCTGGCTGGGACTTTTCATTAGGCTGAACATCTCCCCCAGGTTGTGGAATGGCACACAATAGAAAAGGATGCAGGTAATGGAAGACTAGAGGATGGCGGCTTTCTGAGTGTTTGTGACGTCCCTAGAGAAGGAGGTAGGAGTAAGTGAAGTCTGGGCAATGCCCACTTAACAAATATCTGTGACTTCCCTAACACTACCTTTTCTTAAAATGCTCTTTTCCTTCAAAACAGTCTAATTTTAAGATTCTTTATACAATTACTTTAACTTTGAAGAAATTTACAAAAATACAGAGAGAAGTATTTCCTTTCTATGTTTTGGAAGACCACATTAATAAGAATCTATTTACTATTATACATTTATCAGAGAAGCAAATCTATATTCTACATTCAGAAGATCAAAACCAATCTTGCTTCTTTTAACCTTCTAGTAATAAATATTAGTCTACCACATTAGATAAATAGGAATACTCATGGGATTTTATACATAAACATCATATATATGTATGTATATATATACATGCATATGCTTTACATACACATAGATATTACACACACATACATACACACATGCATATATATTCCAATCTGGTAAATTGCCTGATCCAGTAATGTAAAGAGTTATTGTGGATAATTCAGTCTTATTCTTGTGATAATTGTTCAATCTCAGTTTTCTTTTCCTTCTCCATATAGAAAATAAGAACTCAGGTAAATTCACAGCATTGAGAATTATGTGTCAAATCTGTATGAATAGGACCTTATACCATCATCATGCTCTTCTGATTTCCATCATGATGCCTCTTGTTACTTTACGCTAGGTGTGATCCGATGCTGAAGTCTGAGACTGGGTAACAAGTGATGGCTCAGGACAAGTGATCCCCACTCAGCCCACATGATTCTGTACCTGCTGGCACAGACAACTAGAGTTCAAGTTTTCCCCAGAAAAACTGATCTTCTCTATAGACTTTGTCTTAGTTTTCTTGTTAAGCAACTACCATGCAATTGGTTTGCTTAAACAAGGTGAATTTATTGGCTAATGGTTTTGAGGCTAGGAGAAGTCCAAAATCAAGGCATCATGATGGTGATGCTTTCTTCCTAAAGACTGGCATTCTGGGCTGTCTGATGGTGCTCTGTAGTCCTTGGTTCCTCTGCCACATGGCAACACACATGGCCACATCTCCCATCCAGATTCCATTGACTGTAAGCTTCTGATGCTCTCTCTGGCTTTCAAGTCTTGACTTTCACTATGCTTATAGAGGATACTAGTAACCCAGATTAAAGCTCAACCTGATCCATCTGGGCCACACCTTAACTGAAGTAACATATTGAAGAGATCTTATTTATAATGAGTTTATACCTACAGGAATGGGTTAAGTTAAAGAACATGATTTTCTGGGATATATAGCTCCAAACTACCAAGATTTCTCTTCCACCCTCAGTGGTCCCCATTAGCTAACTACCCACTGACTCTAAGCAATTGCTTCATCCCTCCTGAAAGCTTCAAGGTATTTCTGTGTCCCTTCACATCACATGGAATTCAGGGTATACTTGGGAGGACTATATATGTGCTCTGAATAACAGTGCAAATGCCCCAGTCTTTGTTGGGGGACATGGAGAGCTGGGTATCTTCACAGAACCCCAAATGGGCTGTGAAATTTGGCCCAGAGTGGGGGATTCATGACATAAAATCAGGTAAAGGTTTTTTACTCTATCCTCCCTGTGGCAGTTTGATATTATTTATGAATTCCAAATAAGGATAGATTATGTTTGTAAAGTGGTCTGTTCCTTGGGGTGTGATAACCCTTTGATTGTATTGTTGCAGCAGACGAAACTTAGACAATGAGAAACTCAAGCATGCACTCAGAGAGACAGAAGAACAAAGTTTTATTATGCGTGGGCCCAGAGGAGAGTCAAGTCTCAAAAAAATCTGAGCCCTGAATCTTGGCTTTCATGAGTTTATATAGGAACTTAACGTGGGCAAATTCCTAAGCAAGTGAGCAGGCAGGGGTTACAAAAGCAGAAGGTGTGAGTTTAGCTTATCTTCCTAAAGCAGAGGGCTTTTAGAGAGGAAAAGAGTCATTACCTATCTAAAGTTGTAAATTTCAGTTGAAAGCGGCAGGTGGGGAGTGCTTATCTTCCTAAAGATGTGGATTCCAGGGAGAAAAAGAATGAGGGGTGCTTATCTTCCTAAAGCTGTGTGTTTCTGCTAAGAGGATTAGGGCTGCAGCACTTTCTTCATCATTTCCCCCCTTTGATGCCCTTATAGTTCCTTACAGTTTTATGTATTTGAGCTAGAGTTTTCCCCAGCTGCTGGAGGATGGAATCTTGGCTAGCCTCCCCCGGGAGCTTGAGATTTCCTTTGAAGGCCTGGATAATTGGGGGTGGCCGTCCAAATAGAATTTCAAAGGGTGACTAGTCCGTGGGTCCTGGGGTGCACCTAACTCGGAAGAGGGTTAAGGGAAGTAAGTCTACCCAGGGAAGATCAGTTTCTTGGCAGAATTTGGCTAGGGTGGCCTTGAGGGTTCAATTCATGAGTTCAACTTTCCCTGAACTCTGGGGCCTGTAAGTGGTGTGGAGTTTCCACTTGATCCCTAACATTTTTGCCAGTTCTTGGACTATGGCAGCCACGAAGGCTGGGCCATTGTCACTTCCAATAGACAGCGGCAGCCCGTTTTGGGGAATGATTTCTTTAAGTAAAGTCTTAGTCGCTTTTCTTGCCTTTTCAGTGCGAGTGGGGAAAGCTTCGGCCCACCCTGAAAAGGTGCATATCATCACCAACAGATATTTGTACCCCAACTTGGTTTCACTTCTGTGAAGTCTACTGTGCCGGAGCACAGGGCCCTGCAGAGGGTTGTTTTTGGCACAAATTTGGCACTGGCTGCTGATGGTGGCACAGAGGGAAGCTAGTTAGGCTATGTAGTAGTATCTCTCGAGCAGGGCTTCTAGCGCAGTTTTCCCTAGGTGTGTGAGTTGGTGATATTGCTGGATGAGGGCATGAGTGGCTCCTTTTGGGATGAAAATCCAGTTATCCAGTAGCAGCCAAGTTCCTTCAGGGGTTCGGCCTCCCCCTTCTCTCTTGGCCCATTCCTGTTCTTCCCAGGTGTAGCTTAGTTGATTAGCTTCTTGTCCTAAGAGGGACAGCTGTGGTGTTGATTCCAGGACTTGTATTTCATGGGTTCCTTCAGCCGCTTGCTGGGCTGCTTTGTCGGCTAGCCTGTTTCCTTGAGTGACCATATCCATTCCTTTCTGATGTCCCCAGCAGTGGATGATGGCGACTTTGTCTGGTTTCCAGATTGCTTCTAATAGTTGAAGGATTTCTTCTTTGTTTTTGATTTTCTTTCCCCCTGCAGTTAGGAGGCCTCTTTCTTTATAAATTGCTCTGTGGATATGAATGGTAGCGCATGCATACTTAAGAGTCAGTGTAAATATTTACTGCTTGCCCAGCGGCTAACTGCACGGCTCAGACTAGTGCCCAGAGTTCTGCTCATTGCGCAGACCATTCTCGGGGTAGAGATGCTGTTTCCACCACTGGTTCAGTAGTGTTGACTGCATATTCAGCAAGCTTTTCCCCATTTTTTAACGAGACTGCTCCCATCCATAAAGAGTGTTTGATTCGTGGAAGGGAGTGGTTTGTCTTGGAGGTCGGGGCAACTGCCATAAACTTCCTCGGTCACTTCAACACAATCAGGCTCAGGAACCCCTTCCTCATCCGGCAAGAAAGTGGCAGGGTTTAGACTGTGCACTGTTTTTATTGTCACTCTGGGGATTTCTCACAGTAAACCTTGGTAATGTGTGGGCCAGGGATTAGATATCCGCTGGTGCCCATATGAGTTCATCAGGGTAGTGACTGCATGTGGCACCATAACACAAATAGCCTGTCCTAGGGTTAATTTGTCAGCTTTGTCAAGGGTTACAGTTGCTACCAGGGCTTTCAGGCAGGGCGACCTCCCTGCAGCCACGGTGTCCAGCTGCTTGGAGAGGTAAGCAATGGGCCTTTGACAGGGGCTGACTGTTTATGTGAGGACCCCCAGGGCTACTTTGTTCTTTTCATGCACAAACAGGTTAAAGTTTTGAGTTACATCCGGGAGCCCCAAGGCAGGAGCTTGGCCAAGTTGTCTTTTGATGTTTTGAAAGACTCCCTGTTGAGCTTCTCCCCAGGCAAGGGATTTTTTTCTGGACCAGTCAGAATTTAGTAAAGGGGTTTGGCCATGGCTGCAAACCTGGGAATCCAGATGCGACAGAGGAACTCACGAAGTTTTCTTTTTGTGATGGGGGTAAGGATGGTGCAGATCACTTTTTCTTGTTCTGGTCCAAGTGTCTTGTGCCCTTGTGTGATGCAGAACCCCAGGTAATTGACCTGCTGTTTACAGATCTGGGCTTTTCTCGAAGACATTTTGTATCCAGTCTGTGATTGAAGTTGTAAGAGAGTCTGGGTCCCTCTCCAGCAGTCCTTTTCCATCTCACTGGCAAGTAGAAGGTCATCCACATATTGTAAAAGGGCACACCTTCAGTCTTCCCAGGGGTAGATGGCCAGATCTACTGCCAAGGCTTCCCCAGAAAGGCTAGGGGAGTTTTTGAAGCCTTGTGGGAGCCAAGTCCAGGTTAGCTGAGTTGTTTGCCGGGTTCTGGGATCTTCCCACTCGAAGACAAATAGAGGCTGGCTCGGGGGGGCCAGCCTCAGGCAAAAGGCATCTTTCAGGTTCAAGCAAGTGAACCAGGTGACTTCAGGTGGCAGCTATCCTAGCAAAGTGTATGGTTTGGGAACAACCTGATCTAAGGTGAGAGTGGCATTATCGATGGCTCATAGATCCTGGACTGGTTGATATCCTGTCCCATCTGGCTTCTTTACTGGTAATAAGGGGGTGTTCCAGTGTGACTGGCTCTCAATCAGGATTCCCTCTTTTCTCAGGCAATCTATGTGTTCAACCATGCCCAATTGCACTTCGTGGGGGATCGGAGACTGCCTCTACCGGATAGGGACCGCTCTAGGCTTCAGGTCAATGATGATGGGTGAATGGTTCTGTGCCATTCCCGGCAGGTATCTTTCTTCCAAAACCTGAGGGAAAAGTTCCAGCAGTTTTTCTGGATTCTGACTTGAATTTTCTCCTTCATGAAGTTTCCATTCCTCACTTTCAGGTATGGTGACAAGGAAGTGAGGCCAGTCCCGAGGCTTAAGTTTTCTGGCCCCTCAGGTTTGAGGGTAATCTGGGCTCCCAGTTTGGTTAAGAGGTCCCTACCAAGTAGGGGAACCAGACATTCAGGCAGGTACAGAAATTGATGAGTCACTTCATGGCCACCAAGTTGACAAGTTCTCAACTGGCAAAAGGCCATTGGCTTGACTGGTTTCCCATCGCTCCTATGATGTTAGCAGTCTTTCTGCTAAAGTGGGCGATGGAGGTTGTGACCACAGAATATTCAGCACCAGTGTCTACCATGAAAGTCATTCATTGACCCCAACTTCTATTTTGACCATGGGCTCATGGGGACCAAGTTCCAGTGAGCCCGGTCGCTCCTATTTGGAGTCAGGTGCTACCAGCCCGATCAGGTGGTTCTGGGGCTCAGGTCGGTATTTCCCTTTCGGGATGGTCCCTTCATGTGCCCGATCCCTTTGGGGGCACTCATTTTTCCAGTGTCTACTATCATTGCAGTAGGCACATTTGTCTCTGGCCAGGGGCACCCTCTTGTTACTTGTCCCCCCTTTTCAAGGTGGCCCTCCTCATCTGGTGGGGTCAGGATTCCCAAGGCTGCTGCTATCAGGGAAGCTTGATGTTTCATTCACTTTTTGGCCTCCCATTCAGCGATTTCATCCTGATTGACGAACACTTTATTGGCGAACTCAAGGAGTTGAGACATGTTCATTTCCATGAACCTTCTAATTTCTGGAGCTTTCTCTTAATGTCTGATGCTGCCTGCATGACAAAGGCAGCATTCACCAGTCTCTGGTTCTCCGGAGCCTCTGGGTCAAAAGGGGTGTAGATTCTGAAGGCCTCACAAAATCGCTCATAGAAATCTCCCAGAGATTCTTCAAGCTTTTGAGTGACTAGAGTTGTCTTTGTCATGTTTGTGGGTTGTTTTGCCCCTTTTTGGACCCCTCTAAGGAGCACTTCCCGATATTGCTGGAGTACAGCCCATCCCTGGTCAGTGTTGAAGTCCCAGTTCAGTTTGGCCTCTGGCACCACCTCACGTGGCCAATCCTTTGGGTTTAAGATGCCAGTGGGGGCCTGCTCCTGCAGCCACTTTCAGGCTTTCATCAGAATCAGTCATCTCTCCTCTGTATTAAACAATGTCAGGAGGAGTTGGCGACAATCATCCCAAGTGTGACGATGGGTTTGGAAAATGAATTCCATGAGATCAATAATGGCCTGGGGATTTTCCGAGTAGGAAGGGGTGTGGTGCTTCCAGTTTAAGAGGTCTGTAGTTGTAAAGGGCTGGTAGTACAAAACAGGCCTCTTGGGTCGGATGGTCCCATCCTTACCAATCTGGACCAGACCCTGTGTCTCATGGAGGAGCACCTGTAATGTGGATTGCGCCAACCAGAGCCTACTTGCTATTGGAGTTCTGGGGATTTCTTCAGAGGGGGTCAATGATCCTGGAGGGACCAAAGGTGAGGGTGTATCTGGGAGATCTGCCTGTGCTCTTGGGCTAGGAGCGGGGAGGCTGGAGCACCTGGAGCATATGGTGGGGGTGGTGGGTCTTCTTCTGGGGATCTTTGATGAATGGCCGGTTTCTGGGGCCCTATTCTTTGCGCAACTAAAACCCTGCTCTGTCCTTTTTTCCCAACGCAGAATCGAACCCAAGGGGCAGAGTTTGGGCTATTTCTAACCAAGAGTATATGTAAGGAAACTGATCAGAATGGCTGGGAGTTCCTGTGACAACCAGCCACTCTGCGCAGACCTTGACTACATCTAGGTTCCCTTCCAATGGCCAGTCAATGTTAAAAGTGGGCCACTCTAATTCACATAGGGTTAGGAGGGTGCCAGTGTTCATCCGGACACCATAATCTCCAGAAAAGCCCTTTTTGAAATTCTTAAGCATGTAGTCTAAGACAGTAGGTTTTGACTGTAATGAGCCCATACCCTGTGTCGGTGGCACAAGACAGACAAAGAGAAGGGTTGCCTCTTCTGAGGCCTCTCAAATGCCCATCTGTCTGCCTCTCTCATGAGAACTTCGGCTCACCTTAGCTTAGGTGCCCTGGCAGAGTTCAGGTGGGCCGTTATGCCATATGACGTAGCCGTGGAAGACAGGTTAAGGCCCACTCAGGCTCCGTAGCACAGGCTGTGGAGTCACAGACTGGAATAACAGAGGCAAACCTCTGTCATCCTCATTCACACACACAATCGCTCAGAGATTATGCAGTTCCTCCAGCAGGGTCTGCCCTATTCTGGGGTCTCAATATTTGAGACTTTGGGAGGTGATCAGTCTTCCCTTCTGTCCAGAGACGGGTCTGACTGAGGACTTGGCACCCAGGGCCTTACCTTTCCAGAGTCTTCTGGCACAGTTCAGTCCACCTCCCCACTGAGTCAGGCCGGGGTGTGGGGACACAGCCCGCAGGGACCGCCTCAGAAAGAGGTCCCATCAAGAGCACGGGTGGCGCCTACCTCTTTCGTTCGGAGATCGCCATCAGCCATGCCCATCAGCCCCAAGACGGAAGCACAACAGGCCTGCTCAGTTGGGTTTTCTGGTCAGGGAAACAAATGTTGTGGCAGATGAAACTAAGATGATGAGAAAATCAAGCGGCACTTGGAGAGGCGGAAGAACAAAGTTTTATTACATATGGGCCCAGAGGAGAGTCAAGTCTCCAAAAAATCTGAGCCCTGAGTGTTGGCTTTCATGAGTTTATATAGGAACTTTACATGGGCAAATTCCTAAGCAAGTGGGCAAATTTCTAAGCAAGCGCACAGGCAGGGGTTACAAAAGCAGAAGGTGCGAGTTTAGCTTATCTTCCTAAAGTAGAGGGCTTTGAGGGAGGAAAAGAGTCATTATCTATTTAAAGTTGTAAATTTCATTTGAAAGGGGCAGGCGGGGAGTGCTTATCTTCCTAAAGATGTGGATTCCAGGGAGAAAGGGAGGAAGGGAGAAGAGGATATGGGGTGCTTATCTTCCTAAAGCTTTGAGTTTCTGCTGAGGGGGTTAGGGCTGCAGC
This sequence comes from Cabassous unicinctus, assembly GCA_029593785.1. Lineage (NCBI taxonomy): Eukaryota > Metazoa > Chordata > Mammalia > Cingulata > Chlamyphoridae > Cabassous > Cabassous unicinctus. Next base: position 32,210 of record JAQZBX010001086.1, on the reverse strand, counting down.
ACTTTCTTCATCAGTATTAGATCTAGTTGAGACATCTGATTAAATTATGTTAAGATTAGGGCTTTGTGGCCGTTGGGCAGTTTGATGTAATTATGAATTCCAAAAATATAATCGGATCATGCTTGTAAACTGATCTGTTAATCTGGGCATGATTAAGTTATGATTAGGGTGTAGACTGAGCCATATCAGTAGGGCATTGAGCCCCACCCCTTGGTGGGTGGGGAATCAAATATAAAAGGCAAGACAAAGAACAGAGTTGAAGCAGCCTTTTGAGAAGCAGTTTTGATGTTGGAAAGAAGGCCCCAGGAGAAGAGAAGCAAGCTGTTTGCCTGATCGTCTACAGGTGACCTTGTGGAGGAAACAGGAGCTAAGCCCGGAAAGAAACGCAGCCCTGGAAAGAGAGGAACCCCAGAAGCCTGAACCCTGGCAAACGCTGGCAGCTGTCTTGCTCTAACACGTGGCAATGGACTGTGGTGAGAGAAGAAACTTAATGCTTTATGACCTGGTAACTGTGGACTTCTACCCCAAATAAATACGCTTTACAAAGACCAACCCATTTTTGGTATTTCACATTAGCACCCTTTTGGCTGACTAATACAGGCTTTGATTCAACCAGGTCATTAAAGTGCAACTTAGTGTTGCATCCCAGCTTCCTTGGAGGACTGATAAAACAGACTTTCATATAGAAGTAGACACACAGGAGAAGTACACAGAGCAATATAGACAGCTCATTAGACATGGCAGAGGCCCCAGGATGAAAAATGAGCCTGAAAGTCTACAGCTGACCTTGTGAAGAGAACAGAGCAGCTGAGCCTGGAAAGAAATGAGTCTTGGACAGAGAGACTAGCCTTATGCCAGCCTAAAGCTGAGATTGGAAGAATCTGGGACCACAGAGCCTTAAGAGGAAGAAGGAAGGCTGAACCTTTGCAGACATTGCCCACCATCTTGTTCAACACGTGACAAATGACTTTGGGTGAGAAAGTACCTCTTATGGTACCTTGTGTTGGACTCCTTAGGGCCTTGTGACTGTAAGCTTCTACCACCCAAAATATCCTTTATAAAAGCCAACAGAGTTCTAGTACTTTGCATCAGCATCTCTTTTGGCTGACTAATATACTCCCTCTGGATAATATTTCTTCCATGTTCTAATGTTCTACTCTTCCTTCCAGCAGAGGCATATACCTACATTTCTTATTCAGGGTTATAATGGTAGAATTGCCACCAGCTGTCTTTCAAGGAAAAGGAAATTAAATACTCTTTTAAAAAATATTTTCAAAATATTTGAATTCTATCTTACCACCCACAAATCAAGATTTTTTTTTTAAGACTGTTTCCTTCCCCTTTCAGGCTTGTGCTTTCTCTCTCACTCTCTGTTATTTCTCAATAGTCAAGGCATATGACCAAGGCCATTGTTAAGTGTCAAGTAGGAAGACAGAGAAGGGAATGATGACATAAAAAATGCTTTATAATTTATAAAACACATGCACATTAATCTCATTTGATCTTCATGCAAACTTCATTGAGATTGGTGTTTTTTTTCCCCCATTTTCACATGATGAAATAAAACCAAGTCTTATTTATATAATAATGGCAAAGCGGTAGATAAAGAACCACTCTAATGTATTTTATGGTGTTTTCTATCACATTGTTTGAGTGATATGAAGAAAATATGTATAAACATACAACAATTTATGAGATTAAGTTTTTTGTTTGTTTGGTTTTTTGTTTGTTTTTAATGACAAGAGCAAGTAAGTTGGACTTTAGTAATATTTCTGCTTAGATGTTCACTAGGCACTCATATCTCAAGAGTTACACAACAAACTAATCTGGCTCTGGGTGTTGGTCAATTTAGTCAAAAAAGTCTGAAATTGAATAAATTCTATAAATATATCTAGAAAAGGAGATAAGATTTTGTTGTGAAGAGCTATTTCCTTCTAATCTTAGAAAGTTTTATTTTATTTTGTATTATGTAGCACTTTCAACATGAAGACAGGAAACTTGAGATACAGCCCAACCCCTCCGACCCCTGAGGTAATGGTTTACTTATTGGAAATTGAGAAACAGAGGCAAGCAATTCTTTAAGGGTGCAAAGAATCCGAAGTCCCTATCGAGCTTCAGTATGATTCTATGGTATTCCTAATGATGCTCAGCAAAACTCCAGTGTGCATTTAGAGCCATCAAATTTAAGAAGAGAGAGAGCTTAATCCACATTCAGCTACAAATTTATTTTTTATCTGATTCCAGAAGTCATTCCTTTGTGCTTATTACATATTATAACACTAAGTTAATCAAAATATGACATGAACTGGACTATCGTACTCACCAATCATTTTGTATAAACTTACATTTATTCTTTTTCAAAATACTTGAGTCTTTGATAATGTTTTTAAAAGAGTTTGATTTTTTAAATATTTTTCTAAGATTTTTGGCATAGCTCATATATTGCTAGTTGAATATCCCAACAATAAAAAATTAAATTAAGATTTTTTCATAAAGATCACAAGTAAACTGTTTTAAAAATAAAAAAATAAATTCAAAATACTTGGTTTCAAGTCTTCATTCAAAAAATTATTTTGAGCACATACCATTTCCCAGGGGATTCAGTGGTAAACAAGACCAAGATATTTGTTACTCTCATGCAGTTTATAATCTGATGCAGGAAACATACCACAATAAGAAAACAAATAAATAAATAATTTCACCAGTGATAAGTCATATGAAGAATTTAAACCTGGTTGATGAAATAGACAGTATGGGGGAGGGGTCATGTAGGACAGGGAGAAAGTGTCTAACTTAAATTACAAAATCACAGAAGACCTCACTGGGAAGAGAAGATTAGTGCTAAGACCTGAGTGTCTAAGGAAATAGCCATGACAATGTCTGGGAGGAGAGGATTCAAGCTTCAGAAACAGGAACTGTGGGCAGGAATGATCTTGGCATTTTCTAAGAAAATTAAGTCAATGCGGTGCAAGAACAAAGATTAGGGAGATGAGTAGAAAAAATGTGGTCAGTGAGTTGGACCACAGCCCAAACAAATAGATCTTATATGCTATGATCAGTAGATTAAATTATATTCTAAAGGCATTAAAAAGCAATTGGAGGCCATTAAACAAGGTGTTGTCATAATCTAATCTGAGTTTTTAAAATATGGCTGCTGTATGTAGAATGGATTGAAGGGGAGAATAATTTCAGAAATTCTAAAAGAATAATTAGGATAACAAAAGTGCCTGTAAATGATGTTGGAATACCTGATTCATGAGATGAAATCAACATACAAATTTATTTTTTCTCTGAATGACCTTTTGAAACCTATTTATTGGAGCTAATCTTCCGGTGAAGGCAAAGTTAGTCAGTTCTTGTGAACTCTCTGCTCACTCTTCATCAATAAACTTTACATAACAACTCAGCTATTATTCAAATGCTTTAAACCCCATTCAAAATTAGAGCTTTTCAGCACCTTTTACACTTAGATTTATGATAGATGCTGCTTGTATTTGGTGAAATGGGGGAGGTCAACATCAGCACTCTCTCCCTAATCAATTATTCTACCTTTTCCTAGTCAGTTTTATAGACTGTGACCAACGTTGCAGTATAGAAGGGAGTGAAGGTGAGAAAATGTGAAGGATGGATAAGGGAATTTTTATTTCTTCTTCTTCATTCCTTTGGATGAGTATCTTTATGCTCTGTTGGTATAGTAGATGTTTAAGCTGACACCTACTCTTGTGGGGCTTTCTTAGGTCCTTCAGATTATTTCCATGCCTGGGGACCCCTCTCCTGCCATTCTCTTGACTGGGGCATAGGTATCTCTATTATAATTCTAGTTGGTTGTTTGGGACTCAGTTCTAAGCCCTTATGAATCAGTGTTCACTTCCAGCTATGAAAATTCTTAAGAATGCAAATCACTCCCCAAACTATCATCATTATCCTGCTGCCCAGAAGATTTAGGATTTCTTGGGCTGAGTCACTTCCAGTTTTATGTATCTTCCAACTCTCAGGTCCTATTCAAGTCCCCTTTCTATATTTGCGATGAAGGAGCTGGGGCGTGAGGAGATTAGTAGAGCAAAATTCTTTTCTGAAGAAATATCTTCACAAAATCTTCTCTCCCTCTCTACATTCAGAATATATTTTTTTCTTGGTATCTTTGATATGGCTGAAGCTTCCAAGGAAGTAGAACATTACTTTTTGTAAATTTGGTGTATGACCATCTGTCCAACATTCACCTGGGTGGCTGATGTTTAAACAAAGAAGAATTAACATTTTAGTACATGCCTGATTTTTTCTAAGAACTTTATTTTTAATATCATTTTGTTTGACTGTCAAGAAAACATTGTTTGGTTTTGTTTCCATTATTTCATCAACAAACATGAATTTGTGCATGTTTGCTAATTATACAGCTGTGAAAAAAAGATAGTCAAGTTCCTTGTTCTAAGGGAGCTTACGTCCTAGTGGAAATAACATACCTTATTTGAATAAACAAAGAAGCAAAATAATTTAAGATTATGACATGAGCCATGACAGAAATAAAGAGCATGATGTGATAGAGATCAGTTGACCACAAATGAGAGATGAATTCTGGGGAGGCTTGCTGTAGATGATGGTCAAAAAACACTTCTCTGAAGAAATAAAATAGAAGACAAGACAAGAAGTGTTGCAGCAGGCGAAACGTAAATGATGAGAAACCCTAGCGGCACTCAGAGAGGCGGAGGAACAAAGTTTTATTACCGTGGGCTGAGAGGAGAATCCAGTCCCCAAAGTCTGAGCTGTGAGTTTTGGCTTTCATGAATTTATATAGGGACTTTATGCAGGAAAATTCCTAAGCAAGCAGGCAGGCGGGGTTTACAAAAGCAAAAGTGCCCGTTTAGTTTATCTCTCTAAAGCAGAGGGCCTTAGGGAGGAGAAGAGTTGTCATCTTCCTAAAGTTTTGGATTTCATTTGAAAGGGGTGGAAGAGCACTTATCTTTCTAAAGTTATGGATTCCAGGGAGAAGGGGAGGAGGAGCACTTATTTTCCTAAAGCTGTGGGTTTCTGCTGAGGGGAAGGAGTAGGGCTGCAGCACTTTCTTCATCAGAAGGATGAGGAGAAGCAAATCATGGGAGAAACAGGCCAATATTGTTCCAGGCCTAATGGAACAAGAAGTACAAAGGCCTTAAGATGGAAAAAGAGTCTTGAAGAGATCAAGGAACAAGGAGGCCATCATGGAGAAACTGTAGTTAGCAAGGAAGAGAATAGTTCAGGATGAAATATGATCCTAGAAAATTTTTCCAGTTCACAATGTTTAGAAGGTATGGAATATTCCTTTATGAAATCTAGATTAACAGTGTACCTCATATGATAGTCACATTAATACATATAAAGTATGATAATGTCAATATGAGAGCTAATTAGTATCTAGTGTGATTTTTCAATGATCATTTAAACTAGGCCCTGAAACAAATAGATTTACTTTCAGAAATATAATTCAATTTTTTGCTGAACAAAGAGATACCAAAGACCCTCAGGGTATAAACCATTTCTTTAATACATTCTGCTGAAGAAAGACAGCCCACTGTGCTCAGAGCAAAGTTAGCTGCCAAAACTCTGCAACAAAAGACTTTTCTATTTGCTAAAGCAAAGATTCTAGTATGAAAATTCATATGGAAAAATGTGGATAGCTCACTGTCTAAAGCTGTTCCAAACAAATTAAATGTCCAAAAGCGCCACACATTTAATCAAACAAATGATGATATATAAAGCTTATAAAATAGAATCTATCTAGGGAAAAGAGATTTTTAAAGACAAGGCTTCAAACTAGAAAGATCTCAATGCATATTAGGTTTCACTATAAAATTGAATCCCAGCTTAAGTTTGCAAATATTTTGGAACTCAGCCTAGAAAAAGTCCCACATGAACCCCTAGAGCATCACACAACTCTTTACATTTCTCTCTGACTAGACCAATTGCTCTTCTGGGCCAAATTTCTAGAGGAGAGGGAAGGCATCTTGAGCATCAATGCACTCCTCATTTTATTCAGGCAAAATTATTCACTACCTTCTCTGTGCTCCCTTGATAGTTTGTAAGTATCTGTTACTTTACTTCCCCTATTGTAATCTAATTAGCTGACCTTGCCTCTGTCCCTCTCTGTGCCCACTCCCCTCTCACAGCTACCACCACTAGGTTATGTATGTAACAGATTTTAGTTCCTATCAGTCTCCTTGTATTTGAAATTCATTATATATTGAATTAGTGAGTGAATTAATTATTGAATGCATTAGTCAATCAGTAGTCAAGCTAATAAGATATAAAGAATAGGAATTGAAAACAAGTTAATAAGGAGGAATGATGCATGTAAACATTTACAATTTCTGATTTCTCCAAACTCCATAAATTAAAGAAAACTAATATTTGATATGTGTAAAAACTAAACCACAAGGGCATCTTTCCTACCTTCCCCCAATGATTCTTTAAAATGGAATTAAAATTATAAATGGTTGTTAAGAAGAATTATATTGTATCAAGAGCATACTATCAGGTAGCATGCTAAGCACTTAATGTGAATTATTTCATGTAACATCCGTAATAATTTCAATCCTCCTTTTAGAGTTGCATATTTAAAGGCATGAAAAGATTAAGTAAGATCTCACAGAGCCAATGAGTTACAGTTTTGTGGTTTTCCCCTGTGCCTAAACTACAGAAAGTCCTATATTAACAAACAAGTGCAAAATCCATCCAAAGAACTGTACAAATCATAAGTGTACAGTTCAGAGAATTCCACAAGCTAAAATGCCAATGTCAAGAAACAAAATGTCTTCAGCATTCCATAACTATTATTTTTAAAACACAAATTCCTTAACATGGAAAAGGTTTTGTAGGTTATTTGAGCCTTTATCTCTCTTAATTTCACATATTTACTTTTCTTCATTTAGATAAGAATGAACGAAGAATTAGTGTAGGTTTCTAAGTGAGTAAGAGCACCAAATTCAAATGAGTTCTGGGTTCATATTCAGGCTCTGTCCCTTACGAATCACAACTTAAAGTAAGATATTTCACTTTTTTTGGCTCAAATGTCCTCACTCACAAAATGAGTGTATTGAACTAAGACAGTATTTTTTCAAATTCCGTTTTGAAAATACTTATTGTATGATTTACTAGCAGGGAGTAAATATATTTGGAACATTAAGATATTCCTTTCTTGCATAAATCAGAATTATTGGTAAGTAAACTGCAAATAAGTAGGGTATTATATTTGAAGCTGTTTTGGAAGTTAGAGCAAATTGAAATAAAAACAGATACAATCTTCCCATCATTCACTGTTAAGGAAGATATCACCTATTATCAGCCTTTTCCTCCTATAGCTGCATTACATAGCAGGAAACACTCAATCTTTTGAATCATCCATTTTAGAGAGACTTATCAACCTCTCCTTATCATAGATACTTCTGATCCATATGTTTCTCCAAGATTTCTTGTTTATGCACTTCATTTTTCTACATTTTTTTGCTTCTTTAAAGGAGCTTAAGGAGCTCATCTCATTTCACTCTCTACTATCTCTGATACATCAAACATGCAAGTTTTATAGATAAGAAACACTTGAAAACATAGCTAGACTCATTATATATGGAGATGATAGATATTTTATAATTTTGAAGATAAAATAATGATTTTCTAAATGTGATATCTTGAAGCCATAAAGTAAAACACTGAAAAATTTAACTACATAAAGATTTGAAAATATACATTTTAAAGATACCAATACCATGCACACGTACACACACATAAAATAAAAAGGCAAAAAATAAATGATACACTAAAAAACTATTAGGAATACATACAATGAAAATAGAATAAATTAATTTCATGTAAAAGAAGCTCTTACAAATAAATTTCTAAAAGAAAAATATATAAAATTTGTTACAGTACATATATATGAAGTATACAGTAAAATAAACACATGATGATAAACCTAAGATTCTATTTCATGGAAGCGGATGTGGCTCAAGTGATTGAGCTCCCACCTGCCACATGGGAGGTCCCTGGTTCAGTTCCTGGTACCTCCTAAAGAAGACAACGAGCTGGCACGATGGGCAGGCATGGCAAGCTGACACAACAAGATGACATAACAAGAGAGACACAAGAAAGAAAAACATAAGGAGAGTCACAACAAAACAGGGAACAGAGGTGGCTCAAGCAATTAGGCACTTCCCTCACAAGTTGGAGGTCCTGGGTTCGGTTCCCGGTGCCTTCTAAAGAAACTAGGAAGACGAAAAAACACAGCAAATGCAAACAATGAGGGGGATGGGGAGAAATAAACAAAAAATAAATCTTTAAGAAAAAAAAATTCTATGTTCAATCCCGTCACAATAAAATGAACACAAACATAAACAACTTTTCAGATGTAATAATAGACAAAACCACTTAATATGCTATTATTATGAGTAAAAATTAGTGAAAATTTTCAACAATATCGTGGAAATATTGTATAAAAATTTAAAATATGCTGAAGGTTGGGACTCAGCAATTTCAATATTAGAAATTTAAACTCAATATAAAAATCACATAAATATGCAAAATATAGCAACAAATACATTCATTGCAAATTTATTTGTAAACACAGAAACACAAACCTAAGTGCCCATTGTTAAATAAGTTATGGTTCATTGAAGTCTTTGAAATAACCCAATAATCATTTAAGTTTCCCACCCTTTTCCTTACCTTATGCCTGAACATATTACTATTTGAGACCTATAATATTATCATTTATTTCAATACATGGTAAATAGGGTACATAGTTTAGTGTAAGACTGAAATATTCATTCCAACAGTGAAGTCAGCATTAGACAGACATAACCAACCAATCACTGAATAGCTGATCTAAGGCAAACTACCCCGTGAGGGAGGTAAACATACAATGGGAAGACTTAGAGCATGAAGAATGAAAGCTAACTCATGTTCCCTGAGGGCCTGGTAATTTTTTTCCCAATTTTACCTATCAGATAAGTTATTCTTATCTAGGGGAGAACTTGGCAGGCGGACCTAGGGAGAAGAAGGGAGGAAGATTGGAAAGAAGCCAGATGATTTTAGGGAAAATCTCTCTTCATCAAAATCAATATTGAAGAAGTTATATCCCTCTGAATATGAAGCATTTAAAACAGCTTCTATATAATAAAAGGAAATATAAATTATTACAAGAAAAATACAAGCTATTGACAAAATAGCATATTTTGGACTTTTAAAAAAGGGAAAATAAAGAAAAATGTGAAAGTTAATGAATGTGATACATTTATGGTAGTATAGGCACAAACATATCAGAAAAGATACTAAAATTTAACAGAGGTTATTTGTCAGGAAAGAAATATAAAGGAGATAAAAACAGGTAAGTTAAACAGTGTCACATGGCTAAAAGTAAGAGAAAAATAGGAGAAAATAAAATAATAAAAGTGAAATTAATGAGAAGATTAATACCTAAAGGAAACAGCAGATAAGTTATAATAGTATTGCAATAGACGTGTGTAAGTTAATATCTTGATATGAACTTTTTCTTTCCCACTCTTTTCTCCTGTCTTTTTTATTGCAGTCTATCTTCCATAAACCCTAATAAAAATTGAATTTATTTATATTAAGTACAATAGATAAAGTATCTTTAGATTGCATTAACCTAGAGATTCTTAATTAACAGGTGAATTTTTAGGAATGCTTGTGCCCAAGACCAGTATCATTTCCCCCCATATGCTTAAAAAATAGTCACTTTAATTGGTTATGACTTTATATTTTCATTCAATCTTGTGATTTTTTTGTATTTAGTCCATCATGTATCTAAAATAAAATATTAACATTCATTCTGCAGTAACACAAAAGATCAGATTGTCAAATCACACTCACATGAATTAGAAATCTAAATAGTAATATAGCTTCATTAATAATTTTGATGATATAAATAATCACAGTGCACAGGTAAACAAGGAAAAGTGCAGGATAATGTATGCAACTTTATTATTTTCATATAAGAAAGCAGCTGTGCTGTAAAACATCTCCACATTTTACTCAGATAGTTGCATAGCTTGGGGGGCATTTTATGGACAGTGGTTCCATAAATACAAAGACCCTGCTTTGCCATGAGCTGTTGTACCTGGTATATCCTGCCAAAAAAATGGCATAGATGTGGACTCTCCTATTGGAAAATATCATTAGCTTGTTTGCGGGAGTTCTATCATTAATTTATTTGCAAGGAAATTTGAATGAGAAAACTTTTTTATGGGGAGTGGGGGTGAATAGTAGATTCCCCTGAAGTAGAGAGAGTAGATTGCACACCTACTGTTTAACCACTTACCTCTGAGATCCATAGATGGATATCCCCTTTTGTAAAAATACAGATATGTAAATATCAATACTCAGGACAAGTACACACAAATAATTAATTTGAGATATAAATAACAGAGAGGTATACATTTGTTATCCAAATTGGTTGGTAGATCTCTTTTTTAATGATCAATATCTTGAAAAATGCATGTATTTGCTAATTTGTAAAGTTGCATCAGCTGTTACCAACTAGTGCCCTAAGAGCAAAGAGCTAAAAAGCATTAAGAAATAATCTTAAAATGCAGAGTGCTTTTAAAGATTTATATAAATTTATAATTGACTAATGCTGTATTTTCTTCATCTGGCATTCCTGTTTTGGCCCTAAGACTAGAGGACTATGTTAAATTATATAGCCTCTTATACTTGACTAAAATAATCATTAAATGTGGTAAGTATAGTTAGACAAACAGAGTCTAAAAGCATGTACACAACATACATAGAAATAATGTAGTAAATCACCTTACAGTAATTTTATTGGACATGTCTGTAAGAATTGTGGATAAGTTTAGTTTTCACATAAAGGTAATAAAGGGCAAGGAGAATAAAACTAATATCATTTGATGGGCTATTTCATCAATCACCTATGCCCGAGTTAAGCAGGGATGAAGGAAAACAGTTCAAACCAGTTCTGCAGCCAGTGGAGGGGGCACACAGGAGATAGTTAGGACCCTCAAAGATCAGTACTAAATTCCATTCCTTATTTGGTGAATGGCGAGTGGCTGGCCAAAAACTACTGGAATGTGATAAAGGAAACAGTTAATCAAAGACTGAGGGACTTGCGCGGGAAAAGTTAAACCTTTTGGATAGGCTGTAACCTCTTAAGTATCCAGACAATGGAGAAACAGGGGAGGGCTTGCATGTTAGACTTGGGGTGTATAAAATGGGTCACTCTCCTTTGCTCCGTGCGCCAGCCACGTGTTCTAGTTGTGTGCCCCCTTCTTGCAAGATTGAAAATAAAATCTTTTCTTCTCCACAATCAGGTGAGCTTTATTTCTTCCAAGACCAAACTTCTTTCTAACAATGTCTATTCTAAAGACACATATCAGGGTAGCAGGTGTAGCTCAGTGGTTGAGTGCCTGCTTCCCATGTATAAGGTCCCAGGTTCAATCTTCAATACTCCAAAAAAAAAGAAAAAAGATGCATCTCTCTTTATCTGTTATGTTTACATTTTGCATGTCTTCTCTGATATATCTCTAATATGATAATAAGAGACATCTAATGGTAGAATTGTTCATAAAATATTTGTTAAAATCAGTTAAAAAAAGTTATTTGGACAACTTTCAAAATCTAGGTGTCTAAATCCCATCAGAATTACAAGAAACGGAAATTTCTTTTATGAACAATGCTTGACAGAACCCATAGCTACTACACCCACCAAATGATCAGTTAATCAATGACAGCCAGATGAAAGACCCATGTTCATAAAAAGTGAATTGGGCATGTTTTAATATATTGTGTGTTATATGTGCTTGTTCTTAATTTTATCAGAGGATTTAGGTTTTATTTTGTTTTCTTCAAAAACTTGATTAGATAATGTCACTTATCTCTTAACTCAAACTTTGATAAAACTGAGAGGTTTTGAAATGAATTAACTCTATTTTATCCTAATAATTTTTCCTATATTTCGCACAAACTTGAGCTGTAACATGATTCTTTACTAACTTGACAAACAATTTAAATAGAAGTTAATGATTACTATGTCAGTTAACAAAATATATGTAGGCTTAAAAACATTGGACTGAAGTGTCTTAATTTGCACATAATCCATTAAGTAAAAACTGTTATTCTAATTAGTGACAATGTAACAAATTAAGATATAAAATTTGATTGGTACACTGAAATTTAAACTTAATTGTTAACTGCTAATCTAATTAGAAAATGTAATAAGCTTAGTGAAGTGTTTCATCTGGGAAAAGAGAAATGCAAAAATGCCAAGAAAAGAAAAGAATAATAAATAATTTAAATTGTCCTTACCTTACCACCTAAGACCAGAACTTATAATCAGAAAGCTCTTTCCAAGACATAATTAATCTATGGTGACTCCAAACCATCTTGTATCCATGAAAGATCATGAGGGTCAGCATTTTCTTATTTAAAAAAATATTTGAGATGTATGTATATGAGTTTGAAAATAATAATAATTTTGAAAGTTTACCACAAAATAAAAATGAGAGATATATTAGAAAGCAGCTATTACCTGATAGATGATTGTTTCTAGGACACCCTCTAGAAAATTACTCATACAGGTCTTGAAAATCCTGGTCCCGCCATTCTCATGAAACTATTAGTCCTTAACTATTATGGTAAACAAAATATAACAACCTTGTGCTTTTTCCAAGAGATATGCTGCGTATCTGCAATGAAGGGGGAAAATTATCTACAAATTCTTTGGTAAAAGCCTCTTTATTTAAAAAAAAATCAGGCTTGATTAGTTGCTCTTTAGCATACAATTAAACCCAATTTATCAGAGAGTAAATTTTGTTTTCTCAATGGTCACAGGATTGAGAAGATAAGGAGTCCAAAACAGGAAAACATTTAGTTTTTCATGCACTCTTTTATTGAATGCCTACTGTCAACAAGATAATGTTAAAGTTCTGGGGACACAACACCCAGCAAGGCAGACAAAGTCCTACCTTCCGCATCATTACATGGTAGTGGTGACAAAGTACAACAAACAATTTAATGTGCAATATAATGTCAAAAAGCAATGAATGCCAGAAGAAAAAGAAAGCAGAGTGAGAGAGTTTTAGTTTAGATGATAGGAATGTAATGGTAGGCCTCTCTCAAGAGGTAAATTCTGAGCAGAAACCTTAATAATGAGAAAGAGAACCACATGAACTTTGGGGAAGAACTTTCCAAAGTGAGGGAATAGAAAGTATAAAGGCATTTTGGTTGAAGAATGTTTGACTTGTGTGTGGAACAGTAAGGAGATCATGTGCCTATAAGGGAGCAAGGGAGAGGGACTGTGGTAGATGGTAAAGTGAGGGAAGTATCTAGGAGCTTATCACACAGGCTTTTATAGGCCAAACTAGGGCTTTGTATTTTTTTCTGAGTGTGTTAGGGAACAATGGGAGGGCTTTGAGCACTGGGAGTATGACTTATATTTTTAAGGGATAATCTGACAGTAATGAGAAGACACTGTTGGGATTGGAACTAGAATATAAACAGTAAACACTTTTGAGGAGACTATTACGGTGATCAAGGTGAGAGATTTTGCTGACTAGTAGCTTTGTAGGGGATGAGAAGTGGTGGAATTTGGAATATAGTTTAAAGTGGGAACCAAAAGATCTTGCTGTTTAGTGAGATTCAAGATGTATTTTGAAGGCAAAGCAATAAGATTTTCTTATCAGTGTGATATGGTTGTGAAAGAAAAAGTCCTCAAGCATATCTCCATGTTTTTAGCCTAAGCAACAGAAATAAGGGAGTTGTCATTTGCTAAGTTAGGAAAAACTCAGGGAAGATAAGTTCTTTTGTTGGGTGAGGGAGGAATGTCAAGAATTTGATTTTAGACATGTTAATTTTGATTTGCCTTTTAATAGATCAAGATAATATGCTGAGTAGAAAATCAGATATATGAGCCTCAAAGTCAGAAGGAAAATCAGAGATGAATAAATATATTTGAGAGTGATCTGTGTTTTGAACCATAAGGTAGGATGGATTACACTGGCAGAATGTGCAAATAAAGAAAAGAAGGATATTTATGTTCTATCTTATAAAGTCTCTATCTTTCCAAAAATATCTCTTGTTGTTGATTCCAACTAATATTTCTTGTGTAAAATAAAGCTGTTTAGATTACTCAACTTCCTTAGACAAACTGAATAACCAAAAAGATAATTATATCCTCTATAAGTGTTTTTTTCCTCCAATTTGTATAATATATTTGATAATAGGGTAGGAAGTATGCACTTGTTAGTACCTATTCCTGGAATGCTTTTACCAAGATATTTGCATGGCTCACTCTGTTCCTTCATTCAAGTCATGCTAAAATAGCATCTCTTTTGAAAAATATTTCCCATTGATCTTCAAGTCATCATTGAAAAACTGGTTGTATTAGTCAGCCAAAGGGGTGCTGATGCAAAGTACCAGAACTCCGTTGTGTTTTTATAAATGGTATTTATTTAAGGTAGAAGCTTACAGTTACCAGACCATAAAGTGTGAGTTACTTCCTTCACCAAAGTCTGTTGCCACGTGTTGGAGCCAGATGGTTGCCGACCTCTGCAAGAGTCCAGCCATCCTCTTCCTTTTAAGGTTTCATGGTCCCAGCTTCTTCTAATATCAGCTGTAGTCTGGGATAAGTCTCATCTCTCTTACAGGGCTTGTTTCTCTCCTGGCTCAGCTGCTCTGCTCACTCCACAAGGTCAGCTGTAGACTATCAGGCTCTTTTTCATCCTGGGACCTCTGCCTTGTCTATGAGCCATCTCTATTTTTCTGTGTTTTTCTCCTGTGTGTTTACTTCCCAGGGCTCCAGAATACAAAACTCCAACTAACTCCTCTGCCGTGTTGTTTTCTCTGTGAATCCCCACCCACCAAGGGGGTGAGGACTCAACGTCCTACTGACATGGCCTAATCAGAGCCTTAATCATTATTTAATCAAGTAAAAGTAAAACTACTAAATCCAGTACAATCTAATATGCCCAGAGGAACAGACCAGTTTACAAACACAATCCAGTATCTATTTTTGGAATTCATAAACAATGCCAAACTGCTACACTGGTATTGGACTTACCCTCCTGATATAAACAATTATAATACTGAAAAAATGCCTGAGTCAACTGTTCTCAGGCATTGGATAAAAGGCAGCACAGAACTGATCTTTGAAGGAAAGACAAAATGCCTGATGTAAGCCCCACATTCACGTCAACTTTCTGCCTGAAGGCACTTTTCAAACAACAAAGTTGAGAGATGGAGTCCAAGCAGAGCATTCTCATTGCGCTAATGAGGCAGAGGTCAGATGGGGCAGCAGAAAAGGCTGGAATTTCCACGGCCCGGGATTGGAAAGAAGGGAACTACATAGAGGATGTGATAGGTAAAATTCTAAGATGGTGCTTGAGATTCCCATTCCCTAATGTGCACACCCTGTAAAGTCCTCAGGACTGTGAATATGATGACAATTACTCCAATGATTAGGTTATGGTATATGGCACAATTGACTTTAAAGAGAAATTATCCAGAATGAACCTGACCTGATGAAGTGAGTCCTTTAAAAGCAGATAGTTTTCTCCACATGTTTAAAGGGGAAACAGAGAGATGTTCCTTCCTTTTAGAGGAAAAGTAACAACCTTGTTGTGAACTGTTTATAGAGGCTGAATGACAAGAAATGCAGGCAACCTCTAAGAGATAAGAGTGGTCCCCAGCTGATATCCAGCAAAGATACAGGGACTTTAGTCTTACCATCACAAGGAACTAAATCTTGCTAACAACTTGTTTGGGTTTAGAAATGAATTTTTTCTGAGAGCCTCCAGAAAGGAGCATAGCCCTGCTGACACATTGGTTTTAGCCTCATAAAACCCTGAATAGAGAACCCAGCTCTACTCTGTGCCTGTCTTCTGACTTACAGAACTGTGAGCTAATAGATGAGTGTTGTATTAAGCTGCTAATGTGTGTTAATTTTTCAAACAGCAATAGAAGTATAATACAGAAAGGAACATCAGAAATATGAGTGGGAGTTTTTGTACAAGAGCTTGGCTGATTATAGATAGGGCAAGATTTTATGAGGATTAACAGAGAGCAGCTGCCACTAGAATAAGAACAGGCCACCATAACCTACCAGGATGACACATAAGATTAACTATCATATTGACTATGAACCAGATAAATCCTACCCAACCCCGTGCCTGGAACTGTGATACCATTCCAGGGAGGGCTGAGAAAACTTCAGGAATGATTGAGTTTAAGTTTTTACCAACTGTTGGGAATGGGACTCAGATTCTTAAGTTAGGTAATGCCTGATTATTTATCTCTACCTATCTTATCTGTATCTATCATCTATCATCTATCTATTGACAGATACACACAGATATAAATATACAAAAACACCATATACACATGCACATATATGTAGATATCAGACATAAGTCCTACAAAAGAATGAAATGAACAGGTTTCCAACTGTCTCCCAATCTCTAAGGATGTACAATTTGGTTCTTCTAAGCAAAAGAAAATAATGATAGAATAATGTCTTAAGGTCTTCCTTCATTAATATCTCAATAACCTATGACTTAGAAAATTTAGGTCACTGAATATATATTTTCCAGTATTTGGGAAACACCAAAACATACTATAAACCCATTTAATAGAGAAACATTCTTAAATAAAAGAGATATGAGCCCCTCTTATTTCTATCTACTACACTCAAATGTTTGGTAATATTTGTTGATTAAATGTAGACATTAAAAATCATTGAAAACACATTATCATTTTCAGAAAATCTTGGATCAAAAATAAAAAGAGTATATATAAGATTTAAGGACATCGTAGAATTCAAACACTATTTCATATATTGCATTCTTTTTTAAGATTTCAAGGATAGATGTAATAGCATGTTATTAAGTCACTGTTGACTCCACTTTACTATGTTGTAAATGTAAGTAAGCATCCAATTATAAATGTTAATATAAAGACAATGGATGTTGTTTTTTGTAAATGGAGGGCTAGACTATTTAGACCAACCCTCTCAATGAAACATCCCAAACTGTTTTATATCCAATTCAGACAACCCAAATGGCTATATTGGTAATTCATATACCCCAGGAGGTTTCCTGTGCCTTGCTTCCACTCCCGGTGGCTCCCTCACAATGCAGCCTCTGGAAGGTTTTCTGTTGCGATGTAAAAAATTAAAACTCCCACTGAAGACTTTTCAAAGCAATGTTCCCAATAACTGGCTTGTATATTACTTCTGTCTAGAGGTCAAATCTTTTTCTTGGTCAGATCCAGAATCTTTAAATTAGAACTCAATCCAGGGACCCAAGAGGCTGATTATGGAAGCCAAATGCAGAAAGCTAGAAGAAGTGAGAATCTCAAAGAGACAGAAAATAGTTTAATTAGACAGAGTGGTAATAGGGGAAAAGAAGAGAAAAAGTCCTAGTAAGAGAGGGATTTTGCTGACTGGGAAGGTATGGCCAGTAGGTGCCTTGAAGTTAGAAAGTTAATGTCCTAAACAGTCTGGAGGGTAAGTTGAGGATGGAGGTGTGGGCTGTTTCATGGTGTAGAAAAAAAATCTCCAACAGTCTGTGCATTCTATTAACAATATTTTCTCCTTTGAAACTAAATAAAGTAATTCCTTTTCCTCTATCACTCCAGACCATCCCTGAGACCAATTCCAATTGCTGAACATCCTTACCTAACCAAAAAAAAATGTATTATTCTTTCTTCTGGGTGTTTTTAATAAATCATCTTATCTGTTCAGTACTTTTTAGTTTATATTCTCAGCTTCCAGAAGCTAAAAACATTGCTCATGTAACTTATATTGCACAGATGTTAGGGCCATGATATATGTAGGGAGACATTTAATAAATGCTCTTGGTGCTAATTTTGATAAAATTGAAGCACAAAGCAATAATTCCTTTTAACTTCAGGAAAAGAGTGATGCTCAGTCTCGAAAAGAAGGACAAATGAATAAAAATGGACCTGATAAATGTATTATAAAACATAATTTCCTTTTCATTTCACCTTACTGTAAATGTATTATCAGATAAAATCCAGTGAAAATCATATCTGCTTAGGATTTTGGTGACAGTGAGGCAAGCTGTCATAAACAGATTGTGTTTCAGGTAATGTTATTTCTGGTGTCTTTAAAAATCAACCTCAATAAAGTGTAGAGTTTTATATCATCCTATTCTGGGTAAGAAGGAATCTGTTTCTTTAAGATTCACTGAATTGCACAAAAAAATTAGGTTTTGTTTTTCTTGGATGAAAAATAATAACTTTTGTATTTATATAGTGTTCTACAGTTTACAAAAGAATTTATATATGTAAGTTACCATGACTAAGTTTTTACCACAAGATATTGACAATTTTGATGAGATGAGACAAAAAGAATACTGAACTATATCTTCTCAGCTTACAGGATAATGTTGTTCATGTTCTATATATTGTATTCTTAAAAGACAAACAACACAGACTCTTAAAAATATACCAGTGTCTTACTATTATGCTATGTTGTTTTGTTGGGACCATGGAGACAGATCATAAAACTATAAATGGAAATGAGATTTCTCCTGAAGGAAAATGGACATTCTCATTATCATTCAGGATCCAGGAAGAAATGCAGGCTCAAGATAAAAGCTTTAGTTTGGGTTGAGCAAAAAACTTCCTTTTCTCTCTAGAGTTGAAGGGTAATCTAGTCGGACTTAAAGGTATGAAGATCTTGGGGAATTTGAATAGTGGGGTGTTGGGTTTCAGATACTACTTACCACATGGAGGATAGTTAGCAATAAGAAAGAATAAGGGACTCTAGAATGGAGTAAGTTTAATATACGGTTATAAATCAATTTCTGTATTAACTTCCCTGAAACCTGGTTCTCTAGATCTTCTGAAAGGTATTCATAAAAGTGTGACTTAGACCTAGCTGTGCTCTGTGGAATTAGCATAGTCAAATCAGATGCTGACCCAGGTATCTGATACAGCAGCATGGGGTCTCAAAGCTAATGTAGAGGACCCTCTTTGAGACCAGAATGTGGGTAGAAATAGCCAATCCAGCAGAAGACCTGTGTGCTCAAAAACTGAAGACTTCAAGTCACCTGAAAAAACAGAAAACCATATGGGGGTATGACAAAGGGTCAGAGCAGAGGGATTTCACCGACTTGAGCCTGAGCATAAAAAGGCAGAGCCCTGGAAATCATACAATATTTGTCATCTTGTGTCTGGCTTATTACACTCAACATGATGTCTTCAAGGTCCATGTCGTTACATGTATCAGAACTTCTTTCCTTTTTATAGCTGCATAATATTCCATTGGGTGTATATACCACATTTTGTTTATGCATTCATCAGTTGCTAGACACTTGGGTTGCTTCCTTCTTTTGGCAGTTGTGAATAATGTTGCTATGACTATCAGTGTTCAAATATCAGTTCAAGTTCCTGTTTTCAATTCTTTGGGGTATGTACCTGGAAGTGGGATTGCTGGGCATATGGTAATACTATATTTAACTTTCTGGGGAACTGCCAAACTATCTTCCACAGTAGCCGCCTCATTTTACATGTCCACCAGCAATAAACGAGTGTTCCTATTTATTCACATACTCTCCAACAATTGTAATTTTCCATTTTTTAAGAGTAGGCATTCTAGTGGATGTGAATTGTGAAGGACATTTTGAGGAAGGAAGATTGCCAACCATTATACAAGTGAGAGCTCAATCCATGACAATCTGGGCATGAGAAATAATTTTTTTACAGGAGGCTAGTGAGGCCTGGGCATTGGCATTAATTTTTTTTCAGTCCTATCCAATCAATTTCCAAATGTCAATGTCTGCATCCTTAACACTTCAACTCTCACTCCTTCTCTCCTTCTCCTTTGCCATTGTCTTAGTTTAGACCACCATTACCTCTTGGCTGAATTATCATAATACTTACCTTAATGGAGTCTCTACACATCTTATGTCATTCATCTAAATGATCTTTGCAAAGTTGTCCCAATGTCTTTTTGAAATTCCTCAGTGGCTGACTTCCCATTACACAGGTTTTGATGTGTAAATCCCTTACTGATTTGATTGATGTGTACTTATTCATATTCATCTCTCAGAATGCTTAGTTTTTGAATTTGCCATTCCTTCTGCCCAGAATTGTCCACCAGTCACCCACTTCCTTCAGAGAATTGTTCTTCCTTAGTAACATCTTTCTCTCAGGAGAGAATCTCCTTGAAAAGTCATCCCTGATACTTTCCCATCACTACATACACTAGAATAGGTTAGGTCCTCAGCTTTCCCCTTAGCAGTGCCTATACTATATTTCAATACTCTATTATTTCTTAAGGAAAAAGACTATGTCTTGTTCACTGCTGTATCTACAGCTCCTAGCACCATGCCAGACAGGTAGTAAGTGCTCAAAAGTATTAGTTGAATACCTTAATGAATTCTTACATTGGTAACACAACCACCCCGTGATTTAGATGCAATTCCCATTTTATCACCAGGAAACTGCATTAAAAAAATTAAATGACTTTCCTAATGTTGCAAAGATAGTCAATAACCATGCCAAGATTCAAAATAGGACCTTTTTCCTATAAATTCAGTACTTTCTATAATATGTTGTACAGCCTTATAGTATTCATGATTTATAACATTCCTCTAAAAATGTTTTGTTAGAGAACCATAATTTACGCTGTGGAAATTCAATATTGCAAGGATGATATTACAGAAGAAGGAAAATCTGATATGAATAGGGTATGACTATCCAATTGGTTTTCACACTTCAGAATGCATCAAGCTTACCTGGAGAACTTGATAATACACAGATTGCTTAAAGATGGTAAGGAGGTTAAAAGTGAGCTTATTCATCTTTGTAATTCTACAGATCTACTTATGAAAATCGACCTATTCTACAGCTTTTCTCTTACTTTTTAAATTTATTCCTCTCTTTTCTTTATATAGTGCCCTAGTAATAAGAAGGAAATTCTGAATCAACCAGATACAAACAAGGCTCAATCTTATTACTGGCAGAAACCCATCTAACTACTGCCAAATTTACTCTGGCAGTCCACAGACAATGGGAGTGTGAGAACCACAAACATGGACACAGTGGCCACATTCCATGCTTTGCTTCATTCACTGGACATCTTGAATATTAAATGCCCAGAAAGCTTGGATGGGTAGCAATGTTCCTCCCACAACCAGACATGAATAAGAACGAAATTTGGGAGAAACTTGGAGCTGGAAACTGATTAGTCTTTACACTAATCACAGATGCCTAAGAAATGATATTTACCAAAGAAAAGAATGGTCAACACGCCACCACACCAAATATGTCAATTTAGGACCATAGTCCCTTTTTATTTCATTGTTTAAAAATTCTTACTCCAAATGTTTGTTTGTTTTGCTGGTTTTGTTTTCTTCCATGCATCTGTTCATTTGTTTAAGTAAAGTCATCAAATTTTTGCTTGTTTCCTCTAGTTATAATATCACATCTGCTTACCATATTTATTTTTAATTGATTTGTGATAAACAGCAATTTCATGCCTAACCCTTTAGCTTACAGTTTGGAGTTAGTTTCAACATAATCAAAAGACAAAATTTTAAACTGATCCTCCTGCTTTTGTCTAAGATTCTAGGGTCAAAGAATGTGGATTGTTTTTTTCATGTGTGTCTTTCTTGTTTTGGCTTGGATCCTGACCTAGGAAGCTTATACTATCTTTTCATTGCTTGGCATAGTGTCGAGGAGTAATGATAATGTAGTGAGCTGGCATCTGCTCCTCAACTTACAAGATGATGGCTACTGTGGATCAGAAGAAAATATTATTAAAATTTAATAAAATTCTATGTATTTTGCATTGACAAATCACAACTATCACAGTGGCCATGTCAAATATTCTCCAAAGCAGTCTCTGAAGAATCCTTTCTTAATGAGATCTGGAATCAACACTATCCAAAAAGTAAGCTTAGATGCCCTTCTGCTGGATGGTCTTTTCACTGAGCACACCTCATGGTCAACCCCAAAACAGTGTAGTCTACCCTTCCTTTCCACAAATGTGGACTTTGCCAGTTTCTTTCATCTTCAGTTCTTTGGGGCTTCCAGCAATATTAGCAAGGGAGATCAGCTAGTGTTCTTCTTGATCTAGTCTTTAATCACAGTGCTTTCACAGAGGTGTCATAGGAACAGTAAGTACCATGTTGCAACTGCCTCCTCTTAACAACAAATTCCTTCTTAAATTTCAAATGCTCTGGGGAGACATCATATAGTACACTATTTCTCACTCCTCACTGTGCATCAAAATCACCTGGAGGATTTAATAATACACAGCTTTCTAGGCCCTATCTCCAGAGCTTCTGATCCAATAGGTCTGGGAGGAATCCTGAAATTTCTTGCAAGTGATGTCTTTACTGCTGGTTTCAGACCATACTTTGAGAGCCACTGATACAGTGGCAAGAGTTCCAATTTTAGAAGTAAAAAGGCTTGAATTTGAATTGTAACTGGTTTAAAGATGGCAAACAATACCAATTAGGGAAATTGTGGGAATTCGATAAAATTAGTAATGCATGCACCCACCCACACATACACACATCCACGCACATACATATGGCAGCTAGTTCAGTGTGTGACTAAAGGAAGTGTTCTATCTATAAATGCTCGTCTTCTTAAATTTCTATGTTTCTGGATAAAGAATCAGTCCTCCTTAAGCCATAGGTGTTGGTCTTTTCACAAAGAAACAACTCCTTCTCCACTCTGGGCTACAGCAATACTGGCACCACTGATGCATCCTCAGGATGGGTGCTCCTTTTCTTAAATACAGTGTTAACAATCCTTCCCCAAAGAAATACTGCTTGCTTTCCTAAGAGCTGGCAAAGGGCTCCAGCTGCCTCCCAACTATACTCATTAAGTTCTCTGTGAAAATAGCTAAATGACAAAAGATTTCTAAATGACAAACACTGATCACTGGCAATAAATTCACTTGAAAGTGGCTTGTTTGAAAGTTTCCAAACTCTGTCTATCTTTCAGAGTCTTTCTAAATAATGCAAAAGCTGTTTGGGAAAAAGAAAACTCAGATCTATTAATTCCCAGGGTAGGATAAGTGATAATGTAGTGAAGCAAGTCTTACTGCTAGATATGTTTCTCCTTTTGAGAGTAGTTTTAAATTGAATCAAATAAATATGTAAACCAACAGAATTATGCCCTCCCAAAACTTTGCTTCAGATAACCAAATTTCCATTTTCAATCTTAATTTGACTTCACATTAATTGTCAGAATGTAATACTTGAAAATATTACAAGTAGTATAATATTTTGCAGGGAGGCAAGGTTGGAAACTGATAACAAGTACCTAATGAAACTTCCAGTCTTTTACTGAGCTCTCACTTGTACAAGGCATTAAGCTGAAACATTTTACACACACCATTTCATTTGATCTAACAATAATCCCATGAGGTATAAAAGTATTTCATCTTTATTTTATATGTGATGAAAATGAGATTATAAAGAGTAAAGTGAGATGTAAAGCAAATTCACACAGCTAGTAACTAGGAAAGCCAGGATTCAAACTTAACTCTCTAATGCTTTCAGTCATTGTGCCGAATTCTTTCTCTTCTTACTTACACTGAAATAGAGTCGCTATTTCTAAAAATGTATGCTGAAATATTCAAGGATGAAGTAAAGTACACATACACACAAATATGTAAGCAAATATGTAAAATCTTCATTGCTAAATATAGATGAAGTGCTTTGGGTGTTCATTGTACTATTTTTCCTGTATGTTTTTAAATTTTCATAATAAAAAGTTGGAGAAAAAAGAGGCACTTAAAGTTCATAAGGTTATAGCATTGAGAATTAATTCAGGATATGGATGTAAAAAGAACAGAAGACAGAATACAACAAACAGTTCAGAGAAGAGGTTACCGAGTGAATTGAAAACTGAGACATGACTAGTTGTACATTTTCATTTTTCATAGCTTAGGGTTAACTAGTCTTTAAATTAATGTCTGTGTGTATGTCTTCCCTAAATTCCCTTAGCCCTGACCATTAGCTTCCATAACCATATAACTTTAATTGTCTGAATATCTTCTTACACTCTCTTTAGGCATCTGCAATCATCAATGAAAAGTTCACTTCACTCACTTCAATAATAAAAATCCTCTTGTGGTCTTAAAAGAATCTCCAGAGATATATCTTTTTCTCTTTCTTTTTTCTTTCAGATAAAGATTTGTAATTTTAATGTTCTGCCAAATCAATGATTATTTCAAAAAGTATAATGATCTTTCCTATCAATCCAGTCTGTGGAATATATTTTTAAAAGGTAAAACAAGGTTAAAATAAATCAAATTCAATGATATTTACAGAACACTATTTGGGTCATAATTTTTAAATATAATTTAGTTAAAATTCATTTGATAAACCACAGAATAGGTTTATGGTGTGCAACCTTTTATTCCCAAGGATACTGGATTTAAACAATCATTAAAATCTACTTAAATGAATGCAAGAAATATCACCCAGGAGGCTTGTACTATAATGATTACATTTAACACTAAAACCATACCTGTCTTTTTCCATATCTAACAACATATCTTAAATGTAATTGATTCACAAAATGTAATCATTCACTAGAAAATGTTAAATGCCTGTAATTATCCTCTAGGATGTAGGCCCAGTTATATTATTAAAGCCAGAAGTGTCTAGTTACAGAAATGTTAAGAGCAACAAAAAGAAATTCAGAATTTCAGAAGATGATGTCCAATTATTTCCCTTTGAGAGCTGTTCATACAAGAACAGTATGAAATAGAGGTAGCTTGATCTTTGGAAACAAACTACTTACATTCAAATTATTATCTCAAAATTTCTCTGTGAGCTTTGGGCAAGACTTTTCTAATCCTCAGATTATTTAGTAGTGAAGTGGAAATAATAACGATAGAGCATACTGGATAATATTGTCATGGGGTTAAAATAAAACAATCCATGTAGAATGTGCCAAACCGTGCCTGTTGGTAATTAAGCATATAATGCATACCACTTATTACTATTTCCATTATTTATTCCATTACTTTTGCCACATCCTATTCATTAGAAGTGAGTCACTAGGCTAACCCACACTCATACAAGGTATGAAAACCAAGAGACGGATCATAGTCATTTCAGAGGCTGCCTCCGTCGCCCTCTAAGTCAAGGGTTCTTAACCTTTTTTGTTCTACAGACTCCTCTGCAAGTCAGGTGGAAACCATGGATCCCTTACTAAGTCCATACTATGCAGTATATTATTTAATAGATATATCACACCCACACCAACACAACCCCACAAAAATAATGTTTTGTTTTGTTTTCTTTTCTTTTAAATTCAAGGTCATGGACTCTCTGTTAAGAACTCCTGCTCTAAATTGACAGTAAAAGAATAAAACATAAACTCATAAATACATTAATTCACTAGGACAAAGAAATAGGAAAAAGCAAGAGCAGCATGCAAAAAATCAAGAAAGGGAATAGCAGCTCAGAGACAGCATAAGTCTAAACCCTTAAAAGATAAAGCCAAAAAGAAGCTAACCAGTTCAAAAATCAAAAATTTTCTTCAGAAAGTTAATGGAAAATGCAACCCACAAAAATAAGGAAGTAAACCAGAAAGAGGAAACAGAGCTCAGGAAATAACAGATGCAGCACAGGTAAAAGAAAGGAAATTTCAAGATGACAATGTTTGAAACAGACTAAAGAACAAACAATTCAGACCGGTGCAGGGAGACAGGGTATTCTCAAAATACTGTCTGTTAGAAGAAAATTAAATTATGAAGAATCTGGTATGTTTTAACATATTGAAGAGTTATTTTCAATCCTATCAAGGAACTTGGAGATAAATTATTGATATGGTAGACAGAAATCTAAACAAATGAAAATACAAACTATTATTGACTATCTGGAAAAGGGAAATGTGAACTAAAGGGAAAGTAATAATAGTCCATGATATAGTTCAGCTATTAAATAGCCATAACTTTTTATGACTAACCAAAAAAATTGATAGAAGTATATTGGAACAATAATAAGAGAGAAAATTGTATAAATGGGGAGAAGGAAGAGTGAAAGCTAAATCTTTATTTTGCATTATAGGAAGTCAATGTTTAAACCTGAAAAAATATCTTAAATAAAATTTTAGCAAATATTGGGAGCCATATAAACACATTGTTCAAACCCTCCTGAAATCCATTGGGAAACCTAATCCTAAAGAATTGATACTCTATGTCAATCCACAAAAACAAAATATATTTCTGATAAACCCCAATGTACAATTAATAATTTTAGAAATTTTTCCTTCATTAAAGAAATCAATTATTAGATGCAGCATACTGCAGTTGCAAATTTATATAGGATTTTAACATGAAACATAAATGATGTCACTGCCCTGCAGTAAAACAATGACTGTACAGTTCTCCTAATTCTTATAGTCTCTTACTTGGTTTGTGTGGAAGAATTGCCAGCTTCTATTAAAAGATTCGTTATGACTTTAGGCAAATTCTTTAACCTCTTTATATCTTTATTTCTGTAAGATAAGCAGGTGGTAGAAGAATAAGTACCTCAAATTTGGGGAAATATTTTCAAAATATAATGAACTAATCAAATGTGTACGTTTTAAAAGAGAAAAAAGAGAAAGAAAAAGATTTTAAAAATACGAATTGTAACTATAAACTAAAGTTTTCAAGTGAATTCCACTTACATCCATGTATACATTTATATTTCACATTGCTGCCAAAAAATTTGCAAATCTTTAAAAGTTCCAAGTGACATTTTGTCCAAATATTTTTTCCATAGGTTCATGAAAAATGTTCAGTATAGCTCAATGCATTATGTTGCTAATAAAGAACACGGAAAGACCTGCCTATTTAACTTGCTTTAAACAAAGTCTTTACGTTACAATTGAAATCTATCATGTTCTCATTATCAAGAGTGTGTCAGAATATTTTCCTCAATTTGAACCAGAGTTTAATTGTAAGAAAATACCCATTTTGTCCACATCTCATAAAGAAGAGAGCTCCAGATCTGTTAAAATACATAAAGAGGAAAAGGGTAAAATAAAACTATAGGCAGAGGGATGAAATAAATGTGGTAATATATAATGCTGTCTAACATTGTTTTTGGTATTAAGTGAAGGATCTTCCCATAGCACATTATTTTATAAAATATTAATTGCCCCATATATAGATTATATGAAAATAATATTTTGAGGTGATAGATATATGAATGGCATCATTACTTAGTTTTCAGTGGTATGTATATTATTTTTTATCTTTGTGTTTTACTGATCCAATCAATTGTATAAGAAATTCAGATGGAGGAAAATAAACTTTTATACTCATTTGAACATCCCACAGGAGATATCATGGCATTTTTTATTTAAAAATTTTATATTTATTTTGGCA
Source organism: Cabassous unicinctus (assembly GCA_029593785.1). Lineage (NCBI taxonomy): Eukaryota > Metazoa > Chordata > Mammalia > Cingulata > Chlamyphoridae > Cabassous > Cabassous unicinctus. The sequence continues at coordinate 4,840 of JAQZBX010001086.1, read as the reverse complement.
TTTTGTTAAGAAAAAGTGATAAGTATTCAACATTAAAGTGATATCACGTACTATTTCTTAACAACTTTAAATTTCATTGAAACCTTTTATGTGCACAAAGGGGCTTGAAAAAAAATATTTTCATTTTAAAATTCACCATAGTATGTTTTGGTTCAATTTGGCTGATTGTGAACAAGCTGGAAAAAAATTGTTCTCCTGAATGATATCTATGAATGCATATGATGTCCATGTTCTTGAGAAAATATTATCTCATATTTAACAGAAATTGTTTTTAGAAAATAATCTGTTATTCAAAAAAATTAATGGTCCAGTTTTTAAATCAGAGCTGTTATTGGCTGTAAGTAATAGAATACTCACAATGAATTAAACAATAAAATAAATATTTATTGCAAATAACAAGAAGTCTAAAGTAGCTACTTCCAAGACTGTTTCAACCTTGTCACCAAAAATGTCACCAAGGACCTTGTGTTCTTCCACTCTATCATCCTTAGCAAACTGTCATCTTGACTTTAGGCTGTGGCTTCATGGTTGTAAGATTGATATTTCAGTGACTAAAAGAATCAAATATTTATGAATAATCCTAATCAAGACATAAAGGATCTGTATTCAGAACACTACAAATCATTACTAAAAGAAACCAAAGAATACTTAAATAAATAGAAGGACCTTCCATGTTCATGGATTGGAAGACTAAATATCATTAAGATGCCAATTCTACACAAAATGATTTAAAGATTCAGCACAAGCCCAACAAAAATCCCAACAGCCTTTTTTTTTTTTGTTTTGCAGAAATGGAAAAGCCAATTATCAAATTTATTTGGAAAGATAAAGGGCCACAAATAGCCAAAAATCTCTCACTTCCATATTTTAAAGCATATTATTTAGTTGCAGTGGTGAAAAAACAAAAAAACAGCATGGTACTGTCATAAAGACGTAGAGAAATAGGAACACTCCTTCACTGTTGGTGCAAATGTAGAATGGTGCAGTCTCTGGGGAAGATAGTTTGGCAGTACCTCAAGAAACAGAATATAGAATTGCCCTATGATCCAGCTATCCTGTTACTAGGAATGTATTCAGAAAAACTGAAAGCAAGGACTTAAATATTTGATTCTTTCATGCACATTGATGTTCATAGCAGCATTATTCACAATTGCTAAAATATGGATACAGTCCAAATGCCCATCAACTGATGAATGGATAAATGTGGTATATACATACAATAGAATACTATTCAGCTGTAAGAAGAAATGAAATTGGGTTGCATATGACAGCATGGATGAACCTTGAGGACAATATGTTGAGTGAAACAAGTCAGACACAAAAGGACAAATATTGTATGGTCTCACTAATATGAACTGAATATGATGAATAAACTCATGGAGGTAAACTCTAGAGTATAGGTTACTAAGGAGATAGAATGTGGGTTGAGAATGGGAGCTGATGCTTAATGTATGTAGAGTTTTTCGTAAGTTTTATTATAAAAGTGTGGAAATGAATCGAGTTGATGGTAACATAACACTGCTGATTTATAAATGTGATTGTGGTTGAAAGGGATACTCTGTGGATGTAAATCTCAATTGAAAGAAAGCTAGAGATTAATCTAGGGAAGGTATAACAGTGATTTCAGTGGTGGATGAAGATTGTGGTTTTATAAATATAAGAATGTTCTTCTTTTACAAAGTGTTAAGAATGTGATGATACATGGGAAAAGTACAAGTAATGTAACTTATGGATGAGATTTAACGGTAATATTGTAGTAATATTTTTGCAGCAATTGCAAAGAAGATATTATATAGATTTTAAGGGACAACAATTAGGGGTTGTAAGGAAGTATGGGATTTTTCCTTTTGGGATAATGAAAAAGTTGTAAAATTGACTCAGGTGATAACATCACAACTCTGTGATGAAAATGAGAGCCACTAAGTGTACACTTTGAATGGATTGTACAAAGCATGGGACTGTATACCACAGGGAATCCATGGTGGAAGATGAACTATGGTTAACAGAACAAATATGAGAATGTTCTTTCATGAACTGTAACAAATATATAATAGTAACACAAGATGTTAATAACAGGGGAGGATGGGAGGAAACACAGCAAATGTAAGATACGGGCTATAGTTAGTAGTAATATTTTGATAATGCTCTTAAATAGTTTGTAACAAATATTTCACAACTATGTAAGGTGATGGTGGTGGGGTGATATATGTATGCAACCCCTGTTTGTTCTGCATGTTTGTTCTATAAGTTCACAACTTTTACTATATACTTATTGTTTATGTATGTTCATGTAAGAATGATATACTTCAATAAGATTTTTAATTAAAAAGGTTGATATTTCATCTTTTATATCACATCCTGATATGAGAGCATCCAAAGAAAGGAAGAAATGGTTCTATCCTCACAGTTCTGTCTTTTTATCAAGGAGGATATCAGATATCCCCATATGCAGCAGCTTTTTACCATAAACACAGAAAGTTTCCCTCTTACTTTTTTGACCAGATCTATGGTCAAGCCTTCCTGTAAGGGAGTCTTGAACATGAGAATCTGATATTTTCAGGCTGTATAATAAGAGGAGAACTTTGGCAGGAAGTAAGAAAGGGGAAAAAAAATGGTCATTAGATAGTTAAGGCACAGCATTTGATGATACTTTCTTCCTGCATTGAATAAATTTTCAGTTTAATCATTCAAAGAATTTAATGGATTAAGTGTTGAATTTTCAAGATTTAAACTTGGCAGATTTTCAAGCTTTGTTTTAATTTATTGGGAAAGCACAATTTAATATTGAGTAAATTAAAACATAAAATTCTACAATTCACATGAAAATACATCTAGTAGATTATTCTCAATTACTTTCACATTACTTAGAGTTTAGTTATCATATGCTCCAAAAGACCATTAAAAAAACTATTAATCAAGTAAATTTAAGTTTATTAAAATTTCTATGGTAAAGGAGACTACCACTTTTACTGAGTCTTAGTGGCATCTCAAAAGCAGGAGTTCTAGTAATGAGTTTTGGAGTCAAGCTCAAGTTTCAAGGCAAGGAATTTCTTGTGACATAATAGTTGAGGGGTGGTCAGGTCAGGTAAGGTTTTAATAAGTAAAATCTTATATGACATGCCACCTGTTTGCTCAGGTGAGCATTCTATTTTCTTGGCATAAGAGCTGTTTGTGCAGAGAGGCAAACTGTTTGCCCAGATAAATTGGTTTAAAACAATTTCCTGAAGTAAACAGTAATGTTATTTTTTGGTTTACACTCTTACTTTCCTGGAAAATAATTTCCGAGAACAAACAGTTGTGTCATATTAGCATTGGTGTTAACAGTTCTCTATACTCCCTGTAATAATTCTTATGCCTGGCCTGGACAATAAATCAATATCACCTGGGGACATGATCAATCCAAGTCTGAACCACACTTTTGAGGAATCATGACCATATAACAAATGATCTGGTTGTGGTCATTTCAGCCACAATAACATTTTTTTGTTTCCCTATTTTGAGGGTAGAAGATTGTTTTGAGGACATGGCTGCAAAACAGCATTTAAGACTCTGGAGATCATACAGTTGAGTACTACAACTTGGCAAACATTAAGGTAAAGTTTATGATGAAGGCTTTTAATTTTATTCTAGGCCATGAGATAAGAGTGCCCAAATTTAAAGTAAATAGCATAAACTTTTACTCTATAGCTATTATATAACATATAAAAATAATAAGATAGATATTAATGATGGCAAATGACCAACATTTTTAAACTTTTCCTTTCTTGGAAACTGCCTCTTATTTTAGTTTCCTGGCTGCCAAAGCAAATACTATGCAATGGAGTGGCTTAAACAACTAGAATTTATTGGCTTATCATTTCAAGGCTAGGAGAAGTCCAAAATCAAGGCACTCCCAAGGTAATGTTTTCTTCCAGGAGACTGTGAAATTTTAGGGCTGGCTGCTGATGATCCTTGGTCCATGGCTTTTCTGTCACATGGTACTGCACTGGTGGACTCTTCTAGCTTCTCTCTTCTATTGCAGGTTCTGTTGATGTTCAGCTTCTGGCTGCTCTCCCTCTAAGGTTTTCTCTCTCTGCATGACCTTCCCTATAAGGTCTTCAGTAATAGGATTAAGACCCATCCTGATTAAACTGGGCCACACCTTAAGTGAAGTAGTCTCTTCAAAGGGTCCTACTTACAAGAGTTCACTCCCACAGAAAAAGATGAAGTTTAACAACATATTTTTTTTTCTGGGGTACATATCTATGAATCACCACATCCAGGTAGCCAAAGATTAAATTATTAGCTCAATATAATATTTCTATAAGACTAATGATTTTTGAGTAAAGATAAAGTAATTAAAAGTTAAGTCAACACATAAGTCCTTATACTTGGTAGCTATTTAGATTGCCAGAAGCTGTAACAAATACCACACAATAGCTTGGCTTAAACAATAGAATATATTGTCTCATGGTTTTGGCGTCTAGGCTTGTTTCCTCTCAGGATCAGTAGCGTTTAGTGCTGACTTGCCACAATCTTTGGGGTTCCTTGGCTCGCATTTTTGCCTCCTGGCACATGGTAATATCCTCTCCTTTCTGACTTCAAAGCCTTCCCTGTTCTTTTTATAAGGCCTCCAGTAATCCAGATTAAGGCCCACCCTTTTTTGGTTTCCACACCTTAACTAAAAATAACATCTTCAAAAGGTCCTATTTATTATGGGCTCACACCCACAGGGATGTGGATTAAGACAAAGAACATGTCTACATTGGAGTACATAATTCAATCTTCCACAGTAACACTGTAAGAATTCATAGACTTAAACACTTTAAAAAGTAATTCATGCTTACAAATTGTTTAAGAT
>JAQZBX010001085.1:48072-89434 GCA_029593785.1 Cabassous unicinctus | reverse complement strand
CAAGGATCACGGGTAGCCAGCTCCAGAACACCACAGTCTTTGGGAAGAAAGTTTCACCTTGATGACACCTTGATTTGGAATTTTTCCAAGCATCAAACTGAATGAATAAATTTTCATTGTTTAACCTGACCCATTCTTGGTATTGCTTGAGCCGCCTACGAACTAAAACACTTCTCTTGTTAATAGTCTTCATCCTCAGACTTGCTCATGATTTAATCCCATGGAAGATCCAACTACTAACCTTGGTGACTACAAAGGTATCCTCTCTGCAACTCTGAGCCTTACTTGGGGAAAACCCCAGAAGAGTGCCAACTGAGGCCATCAATAAATGCATATTTTTATCTCTTACCTGAGTCCTCAATATCCCTGTGGTCAAATTACACACCCCAGAAAAAATGAAAAACAATAACAAAAAAACATGTTCTAAATCTTAATCCCATTGTGGGTGAGAACCCTTTGTAAATAGGACTTTGTGAAGATATTATTTTCAGTTAAGGTGTGGATGACTGAATCAGGATGGGTCTTAATCCTGTTACTGGAGGCCTTATCAAGACAAAACCATAGGGAGGAGCTGGAAGCAGGAAGCCAGCAATCAAGGGAATCAGGTAGAGAAAGGAAAGGACATCATCATTTGGCACAAGGCTAGAATACAACTCAAGGAAACCCAACGATTGCCGGCAGCCAATATGAAAATGTTACACAATTCTGGGAAGAAGCATCACCTTGCTGACAACTCAATTTTCTACTTCCCCTGGCCTCCAATAAATTTTTGTTGTTTAAGCCAAGCCCTTGTATGGCATTTATCATAGTATCCTAGAAACTAAAACAATTGCCAAGGCATCCTTTTATGTATACTGAAACATAAGAGAATCCCATTATTTATGGGAAAGATTAAAATTTTGTCATTCTTTCCCCTCTTTAAAAATGAATTGGCCTGTTTCCCTCTGAGAAAATATAAAAGGTTTAGTTAGAAACTCTTTCAAATTCCTGTCCTCTCTCCCCCTTCAAGTGTACCTGCATTAATATTCACCTTTCCCTTATTGCATATTGTCACCAACAGTATTCCTATCAGGCTTCTCTGTGCGGCTTTATTCACCTACCTGCTCTTGACATCTCATTGGCCTCTCACTTCCTGAGAGAGTGCCTTTCTGAATCAGTCCTCTCTCTTCATTCTTTATATCTCCTTCTCCACTTGTTTTTGGCTTGGGTTCAAAACTGTCACATTACTTAACCTCTCTCTACTTCAAGTTCATCATTGTTAAATTGGATATAACAATATCTCTGATCCCATGGGTCATCTATGAAGATTAATTGCATTAAATTAATATGTAAACTCCTTAGATTAGTTCCATACACAGGGCAAGCATTATGCGAGTGTTAGTTATTATCATTATAACTGCTTGAATACCTCTACAGCATACCCAATTATGCTCATGTGTTTTAATAATTCAAAGATAGAATAGCTTCTAGTCTAAAATGAAGAATACTAAACACAAATATTGGTACAGGTAAGAGTGGCCTGATACACCAATTTTGCAATTCTGGGAGGGAGAGCTGCTGAACTCTCTGCTCTTATTGCAAGACTAATCTGTTTCTATAAGCAAAAAAGATGCAGTTGACACTGATTTTTAGAGGTCCCCTCAAGTCCCTCCAAAAGTGAGCATTTTCCCAATTAGGTGACCAATGTCAATGACTCACTTTCTTGTCTCCAGCAATACAGATTTTAGAATATCACCAATTATTATTAGAATATCACCTTATTTCAAGGGTTTGAAACATGCTTTTAAAAAAATGGTCAAGAGAGAATTGATTTGAAATAACTTTCATTTACAAAATAAATACATGGAATTCTAGGAGGTCCTGAGAGCCAACATTGAGTTAAACAAACAGAGAAATCAAATAACCGCAAAGAGTCAAGAAACATGAACTCAAAGAACAATAGATAGTCTTTACTGGAGGAAAAATATCACTTCTTGTAATGTACTCATTTAATCATTCTATGCAAAGTCAGAACACTTATTATTTCTAATTATTTTGGCACACAATCCTATCCAGTCTTGTAATTATTGTATTATTGTTGTCTTGAAGTCTAACTCCTGGATTATTAACTATTGATGAGTGAAGTCTTGTTTTAAGAACTCGATTCAGATTCCTTGAGACAAGGAGTAAAGCTTTTTATATGCACACATTCTCTAGCTATGTAATGCTAATAAAAAACAAATTAGAAATGAGAAGACCTGATAATCATTCTGGATACTATTTATAAACGCTTTGCCTGCTTGATTTATTTAATCTCCAAGCTGAAGTTTCTTCAAGTGACAGGGATAGCAATAAAACAGAAATATCTTCTCCTTCATGGGGCTTACATTAGAGTAGAGAAATATACAAGTATACAAATAGCCAACCGTTATGGGTTGAATTGTGTCCCCCCAAATTATATTTTGAAGCCCTAATCCCCAGTATCTCAGAATGTAATCTGATTTGGAAATAGGATTGTGACAGATGGAATTAGGCAAGTGAATACCCCATCCTACTCCAGTATGACAGGTGTCCTTATCAGAAGGGAAGAGAGGCACAGGCAGATGAGGAGAGAATTCCACGTGATCACTGAGGAAGGGGATGCCACGGATTGGCAGCAAGCCACTGCCAGAGGCCTGGAGACAGGTATGACACAGAAGAAGGAGAGTCCTGCTGTCCCCTTGATATTGGACTTCTAGCCTTCATAACTGGGAGAAAACAAATTTTTGTTCTAAACCACCCGATTTGTGGTACTTTATTGTAACATCCCTAGGAAACAAAGAAACCAACATTTTCATAAGTAATACTAAAGAGCTATGGAAAGCAAAACCAGAAACCTACAGTGAGGTGATTGTGGGCAGAGAGGGCAACTTCAGAAACGGTGTTCCAGAAGGCTGAGATCCAATCCATGAAAAAGAACCAGCTTCAAGAAGATGAGAGGAAAGTGTGTTTCAGACAGGACGAAGAGCAAGTATGAAGTCCCTGAGGCGAGAACCATCTCTGCCAGTTCTAAAACCAGTCAGAATTTAGCTGTGGCTTGAGCAAGCGAAAGGAGCAATTCTTGGATACAATGTTGGAAAGGTAAAAAAAAAGGACAGAAGGTTCCAAGACAGGTGGTAAAATAATCCGATTTTTATTTAAAAGGATACTTTCAGCTTCATTGTAGACAATGGCTTTTAGAATGCAAAGAGTGAAAATATGGAGACCTTTTGGGAGGCTATTAGTGTCGCTGCTAGAAACAAAGGCAGATCAGATGTCAGTGATTTTAGCAGGATTGGAGCTAAGTGGGTGGGCCTGGCACATGCTTTGAAAAAATGAATTTTGTAAATCTTACTTCACTGTCAAAATCTAATTAACTATTATTATATTTACTCATTAAATGTTTTTAATAAGTTCATCTCAACAATGAATTACTTACATCCTGTTACTTTTCTTCTCAGCTCACCATTGAGAATATTTAGTATACTATAGCAATTTTGTTTATGTGGTATTTTTTCCATGCAAAAAACCACAAAAACCTAGTTTCTGATAAAATATGAGCTGGACACATTGTTGCTACTCAAGAAATATTTGGCAAATTAATGACTACATGAATAAAATATGACAGACCTGCTACAAGGCTGCTGGGTCAAGGAGATATTTGAATGAATGAAGCATGGATTGAGGGAGTTTATTGCTGCAAGTTAAAACCATTTGACAGTCTCTTTATTTTAGAATGGGAATTTTACAATGTCACTGACCCTGGGGTATATTTTTCCATGAAATTTCTTGGCAGCATATACTTAGTCTGGTAGCAGAGAATAATGTATATAAATGGACTTTGAAATGAACAAAGCTCTGCGTCGATAATTTTAAGAATTGCTACCATTTGTTTTCTGACCTTTATGTGTCAGGTCTCATGCTAGACAGTCTCCCATACATTATCTTGCATAATTCTCACAAAAATAATGGCAGGAAGACATTATCTCTTTGCTTTAAAGTTGAGGAAACTGTTCAACAGAAATATTACTGAACAGCTGGATAAAGGACATGATTTTCAAACCCTGATCTGACTCATTCCATTGTCTCAGCTGGGAGGGGGTTATTACTGTCTTGATTTAAAAATAAATATTAACACAATAATATCTAGAAAATTGCAGACTTATTTGGTTAGTATGTCTTAGAAATTATGCTGTGTATGCTTGTAGAACAATCATAGAATTGCAGATCTAGCAGTGACCAGACAGTCCTTATATATAATTCCTTGCCTGACTTTCTCGTGCCCAAGGTCATCAGACAGCAAAGCTGGGATTCAAATCCAATTTGGTGCTCTTCAGACCACGGCGTACTGACTCAGAATTTGACATTTTGTTCATCTCTATGTTTATAAGAAGACTAAGATAAAAGACCCAGAGAAATCTATGAAAGGTCACATTTTGCCATTGGTTAAAGGAATTTGTAGTTTACGTGAAAGAAAAAGATGACACGATGGAAGTAACAAATAGCTTTGGCTTAAAAAAATAGTATGCACTGCAAAATACCTACGTATAATGAAACACGAGGGCTTAGCGTTATCTTTATATGTGAGAATGTGCTGTTCCAATGTAAAGAAATATAGACATGAATTGAAGCTCTGGGATGTCACTTTGCCAATGTCAGCATTGTCAGCAGCAGAGACCTCTGGAATGCATGGCAGGGAAAGGGGGAGGATGTGGTAAGCAATAGAAATATCTTTGCATTTAGCATTTATTCTAGAAATTGCTCAACTGAAGAAAAGGTTTTTATATCTCTGATCCCTTCAGCTCAAAATGTCCCCCAAATGACAATACTTGGGCTATTGCTGTTTCCATCCCCCCCTCAGCACTGAGAAATCTGAGTCCTAAGGAACGCCGAGAAAGAAATAGAAGCCTGGGGAGGATGGGCCCACACACTCGGGACTAATACCACTTGAATAAACGCTTTTTAAATGTTTTCTCTGAAACATTTCAGAGCAACAAACTCAGAATATCTGCCCAACCCCACAAAATTCTTCAAAAGTTACTATATTGTATAGCATATAATTAAGACATAACAGGTTTCTCAGAAACTGGAGGTTGCATTGAGCCCATCAGTTACAGTTCCCTTTAAATGAGGGTTAGTTCTAATCTCTATAGGATATGCAGAGCCCCAGTTTTGTTTGGGTTCCAGAGAGTACTCACTGAGATCATTGAAAGTTCTAGATTTTTAGAGATAAAAGAATGGGATAGATAAATATGAGAAATAAGGTCATTTAGATAGCCTATAATTTATTATAGACCATAGCATTAGGAGTAAACCAGAAACATATATTGAAATGTCTTTTTTGAGTTTTCCATGCTATTTGCCAGTGCCTTGACATATTGTTAGTTAACTGGGAAGGCACTTGCTAGGTTGGAAGTGGGATAGGGTGCCACTGGGGGGTGTAGAGATTAGTGTTTGGGAGGCTTGGGTTTTAAAGACTATGGTAGTTAGCATGTTTACACTGACTTCGCTCCTTCTCCATTGTATTGGGCTCAGTGCCTACCCTGTTTCACTAATTGGTAGTGACCTCAATCCCCTTTGGGAAGAAATATAAAGATGGGTGTAAATAAGTGCATTTGATGTCAAAAAAATAAGATCTTAGAAATAAGAGCTGGAAGAAAATAACAAAGATCCAAAGCAGAGGTTGTCAATAGAAGATATATTTGAATCGCCTAGAGGAACTGCACCCCCAAACTGTTCAATGTACCCCTAGCCCATGGTAGAATATACCCTGTTAATTTTATATGTAGCAACCATCCCATTGTAAGTAATTATTTGTATAATTTCTCTGTATCTGAGACAATTTAGAGTGTGAGAAGCTTCAGAGAAGAACCTATTTTTTTTTCCTGTGCCTAAACTTGACAGGGTCAAGGCTTATATAAATACATTCTTTAATTCACTTCTTCATATCTCCTTTCAAAAGAATTTTTACTGACACTTGCTATGTTTCAGTGCCTGGCAATGATGACTAAAGATAGATGACCTTGGCCTTCCACACAACAGCCTCTCGTTTGTCTGGTGGAGGAGATAGATCAACAGAGAGTCTACATTTAACACTAAAACCAATGGAGAAAGACATGGGAACCTTTAGGAGCAAAAAGGAGAGCATACAGCCCAGCTCTGAGAGGCATACTCCTGTGGTAGGTCTTGAGATGAATCGCACTAAAACACAGAATCTCCTGGCACAGCCCTGAGACTTACATGCCCATGCTCTTCCTCTACTCTCCCCCTCGACCCCAAGTCCAAGTTACAAACCATACCAGTTTGTATTAGTCAGCTAAAGGCATGCTGATGCAAACTACCAGAAATCTGTTGGCTTCTATAAAGGGTATTTATTTGGGGTAGAAGCTTACAGTTACAAGGCCCTAAAGAGTATAACTCAAGTTTGCTTTCTTAGCAAAGTCAGCTGCCATGTGTTGAAGCAAAATAGTCGCTGATCTCTGCGAGGGTTCAGCCTTCCCCTCTGGGCTTCCTTTCTCTCAGCTGCAGGCTGGCATAGGGCTTGTCTCTCAGGGCTTCCTCTCTCTCCTGGCATAGGGCTTGTTTCTTTCCTGGCCTTCTATATCAGTGTTGGCTCTCTTCCCAAGGTCAGCTGCAAACTATCAGGCAAATGGCTCACTCCCCAGGGCCCGGGATAAAAGAATGACAGAGCTCTCTTTCTTCCTGTGTGTCTTCTTGAGTGTCCTTTTATATCCGCCCACCAAGGGGGCAGGGACTCAATCTTAGTCACATCTTACTGACATGGTCAAATCAAAGTCCTAGAATCTTAGCAGGTAATTTTTTCAAAGCCATATCAGCTGAATCCAATGCAATCAGTGGGCATCATGCCCAGAAGAATAGATTCGTTTATAAACATAATCTTTCTCTTTTGGGGATTCATAAACAATCTCAAACTGTCACACAGATATCCTTTTTAAAAGGATTTCTGTTCATCTTGTCCCATAACAGAGACCAGTCTTCTCTAGTAATCTTTAGTGCCCCAACCTAAACCCCATCTACTTGGCTAATATTCCAAAGCACAGTGACTTGCCAAAGTAAGTGCTTAATAAAAATGTACTGACTCAGAACACTGACTTCTGAGTGCATAGCTGCCTGGATTCCTTGTGGAATTCATGAAAGCCAAACTCCCACAGCCTCCTAATCTTTGGAATTTTAAATTCAATCTATCAAAAGGTTACTTAACAATTTTGGGTCATACAGATTTTCATTTAATTTTAACTTTAACATTTACACAGGTTTAATGAGTCCTTCCGCTAGTGCTGGTATTTCTCTCAAAAGAAATTTTAAAAATCTTAGTCAAAATTTCCACCAATAACTCTCTCCAATGCTTGCCCTCCAAAAGCTTAATAAGTGCTATGCCAGTATTTCCAAATGGCCTGAAAATATAGCGCCTTTGTGAATGACAAAGACAAGGAGGGAACTTGCATTAGATGAGACTTCTGCTATGTTCTTAACATAAAATCTTGTGGAATCCTTACTTCTTTCCTGTAAATTAGCTGTTCTGATTATTCTCATTTTACAGATGAGGAAACTAAGTTTAACAAAATTTCAATGATTTGTCCAAGCTCACACAGTTAGAAAAGTAGCACAGTAGGAAATTTAATCTCAGGTCTGACTTTCCCCAAAGCTGCTGCTCAAATAGTGAAACAAGGACGGGCTTGGGATCCAGTCAAGCGACGACCGTAATCCTAGTTCTTCCATGTGACCTTCAACACAAGTGCTGTTATCAATGAAGTGGGAATAAAAATATCTCAATTAGCTGTCGAATGTGTTAAGTAATTCATACTAGAGCTAATGTTTATCCAGTTCCAGGCATTGTTAGAAGCATTTGACATAGACTAACATTTAATACCATTTAATAACAATTCTATGGCATAGGGGTCAATATTATACATATTTAATAGTGCCAGAGACTGAAGCACAGAGAGTTTAAGTGATTTATTTGCCTGAAGTCTCACAGAAAGAAGTGGAGGAACCAGAATTTGAACACAAGCAGGCTGGCTCCACAGTCTTATTTAGTCTTACACTATACACAGAATACCCTAGTATACCTTTGGTATATTTTAGGCCATAATAGGCCCTCAAAAACTGTCAGTCTCATTTCCTTTTGAGGGTTTGAGTATATTTTGGTAATGGATGGCGGTGATAGCAAAACATTGTAAATGTTTTTTATACCACTGAAGTGTATGCTTTAAAGTAGTTAAAATAGAAGATTTTATGTTGTATATATGTTACTACAATAAAAATTAAAAAAAAAACCAACCCAAAAAACAGCCAGTCTCCTTTGCTCTGTCTGTTCATTGCTTATAAAGATTTCAAGCAATAAATATATGCCACATTCACCAAATTTCTGGCACCAGTACAATAGTCTTTAAAACTTCAGCAAATGACAAGTAAAATGAAGATATTCAAATTAATACTGACGGGCTAGAAATCTGTAAAACATTTTAACTCCTGGAGATATGGGCACTCCCAATTTGTTCCTACTTATCTGATGTATTTTTTTTTCAAAGTGCTTGATAGTGTGCAAAAGTAAAAATCATCAGAATTTGTCTCAGCAAAGCCCCTCCCTATAGCAACGCTGAGGATATTCATACTTTAAATTATATAGGTTTTACCTACTCCTCAGCTCATGTACTGTAAAAGCTGTTGGTGAGTTCTGAGTGCAATCAAATTGTTTGGAGGATCCTAAAGAGCCATTACCGCGGTGCCTCCATGGCTAATAGTGATGACCCAGCGACCCATTCGATGGTTGGTCTCCAAGGAGTGACAGCTTGAGATATAGCATATGTGCTTGGAGAGCTTTCGAGAGACAGCAGACTGCATTTTTGGCCTTATTGTTTCAGAATGCCACGGCATCATAGGGACAGGACTATTAACAATAGAGCCTGCCATTGCCTTGCTGTTATTTTTTCTCAAGGCCTCCTGACTGACAGTCCCTGGGGAGAGTGAATTATTGTCCCTAACTTGTAACTTAACTGCTCCTTTTGTCATTCTGCATAATTGCTGTCACCCAGGTAAAACAAAATTGTTTTTTCCCTTGGTAAATTCTCCCACACTTGGAGCGCTTCAGGCAAGACAGGCAGTGGGGAACCTGGGCAGATAATGTGGCTATCAAATATAACTCCTTGAAGGGGAAAGTATTTGAAAGGTTTTGTCTCTGAAAACAAATGCCAAACACAGTGAAGGCACCAGTTTAAATAACTAAAGTTGCCATTCATTTAGGAGTTGCCAAAATAGGAATTACAAGAGCATATCCCACAGTGGATTGTGGAGATTAAAGTTTAAATTGTGAAGATTAAATTAATTAATACCTAATAAGTGCTTAGCCCAGTGGATGGCACACAGTAAAACTCGGTATCTGTTTAGCTTTCATTCCTGTGTGATATTATGCCATTTAACCATTACAAACATCTCTCAAGGTAGGTATTGTCAATTCCATTTTATAGACGAGAAAACAACTTTATTGTAGCTGGGATTTAGAACTGAGTGTGTTTGACTCTAAAGCAGATGTGTTTAACTTCTAAAATGACTCTCTAGATTCACCTGGTGACTTTTGTCAGGTGAGATATCCAGAGAGCCGGTCACCCAGCGGACATGAACTGTCCTGGGACTGATTTATAGACTGTCAGGTGTATCACATAGCTCTATTGTTTGAGTGAATTGTTCCATTTTAAATGAATTGCAGTCATGAAGAGAAAACTTGCAATCACTGACGTAGATGCCATATTTGATCTTCTGAGATGTGTTAGTGACCTGATATGTTTCTGACAGTAAAAATAAGCTATATTTTCATACAACTAAAATAATTGTTTAAATACAAAAATCACTCTGCCAAAAAACTGTTTTGATCCTTTCTTTGTTTTGATGAAGGACCTGACGCTGATAATGGATACTGATCATAATATCTATCACAGTAGTAATAGGAACCACTATAACAACAAAAATGATACTAACAATAATAAAAATAATAATAATGGCTACCATTTTTTGAGCACTTACTATATGCCAAGCATCATTCTGAGAACTTTCCATAAATTATCTCATTTAATACTCATTAGACAGGTGTTATTATTATCCCTCATTTATATCATAAAACTGAGTCTCAGAGAGGTGAAGTAAGATGCCTAAAGTCACAGTTACTAAACGTGATGAGATGTGATTTGAATCCAGGCTGTGAGATTCCTGAGTTGGGCTCTTCATCACAGGTACTGAATGATGAATTAGGGTAAGTTAGGGTTCAAATGCAGCACTACCTTTCTCCCACACTTAGGCTCTTTTCTTCTTGTCGAGTGAATGGCGATCACAGATGACACGTGAAATCTGGCTCCTGCTCTACTCACATTAGACTTACTATAAAACTAGGCAGCACACATCCATTAAATTTTAAAAAGCAGCATTTTCCTAGGCTTTAGTATGACATATATTGGCAACACCAAAATAAATAAATCAGAGTAAGTATAATGTAAGTACTGAGCTATTGTGTCGATGATTCTCAGCTGGGTCTGGAAGGGCAGAGGGAGGTGGCACAAGGGTAGGTAGGATTTGGGGTTGGAGGCTGGGATGTGAATAAAGTCTCCTTTGGACCATGTTAGTATTTCTTAAAAAGGAATGTACATTGAAAAGACACATTCATATGACAGTGTTTTCACTACATATAAATGATAAAAAGTAAAGCTCAGCAAAACCTTTTAAAGAAAGAGGCTGAACAACATTTAACTATCTAAATGTATGTCTACTTTTCACTCCCTTTTAGAAGCTTTGCTCTTATGGCAGCTTTAGTGGAAAAGGTGGGGGAAATCCGTTGCTCAGATTCAAATAGGGCTGTACTCAAAGATTGGCTATGTTTGGAGGTAAGTTACTTCAACTGTGCCTCAACTTGCTCATCTTTTAATACAGGGATTCCAATTATTTTCTTGCAAATATAGTTTGTAGCACCTAGTAGGTTCTAGTAGGTTGTTATTATTATTACTATCATCATGATGATCTATTCTAAAAATGATTTTAAAGTAAAATTCACTCAATAGCAAAAAGGCTAGTTATTTTGATAAATTCAGATCCATATTAATTTTAGTCTTGATTCCCCATAATCCACCCAATATCTCTTTCCATGAGTGCCAGAATTGTAAATGTACTCCACTTTATTCCTTTATTTCTCTCTCTCGCTTTATTCTATTTTGTTCTCTATTTTCAAAACAGCTTATTGTTTCGGTAAATGTTTCATGCCTTTATCACCTTAAGGTGAGATTGCAGTTTCCACAGCATAAAATACGTATTTTGTGAAAAACAAAACCGCTTCTCCTTCCTGGCTTTGTTCACTGGGGGAAAGCAGGTCCTGTGATCTATCCATTTCTTGATGCAATTCCTCATGAGCAGTTTTAAAGTGCACAAAGGGGAAGGGGGTGTGGCTCAACGGCTAGAGCTCCCGTTTACCATATGGGAGGCCCCGGGATTCGCTTCCCAGGGCCTCCTTGTGAGGCAGGCCGGCCCGCGCGGCACGGTGGGGTGATGCAGCAGGACCTCATAGCAAGGGGGAGATAAGCAGACATGGAAGAAACACACAGCGAATGGACACAGCAAACACAAGCAGCAAGGGGGGCGGGGAGGATAAATAAATAAATAAATAAATCTTTAAAAAAAATGCTTATGCTTTAAAAAAATAAATAAAATAAAGTGCACAAAGTCTTGGTTCCATATTCATGTGCTTTTTAAAGTAATCTGAAGAGCAGCCTGTCTCCCTCTGGAGAGACACTGAGTTGCATGTCCCAGGCCCTTTGTTTGAGGGCCAAAGCCCCGTGAGAAGTGCCTGAGTGCAGTTCACCCCAGGGACCTGTTGTGGGTGACAGTGCATTTTCTCAGGGTCTGGATCTCAGATGCAAGGATCCAATATTTTGCAACTGTCTTGGCAGTAGTAGGGAGGAGTTCATGCTATTTAATGCAGGGCATGAGCCAAGAATTATTTATCTGTCAAAACTTTTCAAATACAATTAAGTCTGTTATTGGGTTCTGCTGAGTCCCACGTGTCTTGCCTATGTGACTTCCATGAGGAAGATCTTCAGATAATTTCTCTAAAGGCAGGAAAAGCCCATCCCATCGCCAAAACTAAGAGGTGAAGAGAAGAGAGACACTGTTTTGAATCCTCTTCTCTTTCATTAAAAGCACACAAATATCTTTTGACTTCCGAACACATCGTTTCCACAAGAAGCAACACTGCATTTTGAGTCAGGAAAAGCAAATCCTACCCTCTGCCCCAACCCTTCACAAGACCTCTGGACTTTTAAAACTGGCTTTGAAGCACCTGGTTTTCCAGGAGTTTGAAATGTGTCAAACTGGCTTAACTCATACATAACTGGGCGCTGCCTTTCAAGCGTGAGAGCGGTAACGTCTCCCAGGCCACTTTCCATCCTTTAGTTCATGCAATAACTCCCTGAGCTGCGGCCCAGGCGAGGTCTGCTGCTCGCCTCACAATCTCTCACAGCCCCGGAACCCCCGAGTTAACCCGGCCCAAAGGCTGGCATTTGGGTGCCAGAAGACTGCAGCACAACACTTGGTTTCTATTAAAACTTTCTCGGAGAAAAAGTTCGTTAGTGAGTAGGGGTGGAGAAAGGTAGAGGAAGCCCTTCATGTGTGTGGTAGTGGAGGCAGCACCCTTAAAAACCTGCTGATAAAGAGCAGAGGAGATTTGGGAGGGCATAGCGGTTTTAGCTTTCAGCCAACCCCCACTGCTGAGGGCTTTGACTGCTGGGCGAAAAAGAGACGGCACATTTGTCAGACTTTCCACTTTAGTGTGTGCTTGTAGAGCTGCTAAATAAAATATCTGGATGGATATGAATTGCTCTGGTGTCCAGTGGCTTTAGGGTCAAGGGTTTACCTTACAGTTTTGCAAGTTCTCCTCTGGCTTACAACAGCTTTGTGTTGAGTGAAGATATTTGAGACCCATTACCCTAGAGAAAAACAGCTGAAAACTCAATTCACCCACTGAAAAGAGCTCACAGGTGTCAGGGGCAGGCAAAAACTCAGTCAGTGTCAAGAAATATGTTTCAGAGAAATTTGGTGTTTCTGCCTACTGTGTGAGCTCAATGTAAATTCTAGGACATAACAGGGGCTTGATAAATGACTATTAATGGAGTGTACACACTATTCATACAGCACAATTCACTATTCTGCTCTTGATCTTACTAAGGGGTTAGTAATGGATCTATGTGATGTAAGAAAAGCTTGTTAGAAAGCTAGTTGTAGAGAAAACCAGCTCAGCTTAAGTGTTCAATATGTGCTTATTGGATAAATTAAAAATTCTCTACTAAAAAATTTGCCCATAAATAAAAATAAATAAATATATATATCTATATCTGTATCTATATCTATATCTATATTATCTATCTATCTATCTATCTATCTATCTATCTATCTATCTATATGGTAAACTACTGCCATTCCCTTTAGAGAAAATAATTTCAATGGTAATTTATTTCTGGGTTTTTCTAAAACAGTTATTTAAGTCATAATTAAAACATTTTCCTTGGTTTGGTTTGGGAGGAGAGAAGAATTGAGCCTGTAGTGTCCAGCTGCGAGGAACAGCCCTTTGGAGAGGAGGTGACATTCTTTCTGTCCATAAATCAGCCGCTTAATCCTTAGCAACAGACCCTAATCATTGCCACAGGCTTTCCAACTGCGTTAAACCAACATGGTGACGTGAAGATTGTAAAGGAAATGTCTCGTTGTTCAAATATTGACATACATCGTTACCCCATTTTTAAGGTCAAAATGAGCAGAAGTTTGGGAAGTCTCCCAGCATCCTAAAATGACTGAATGTTTGATTACTGGGAGAAAGATTCGTCTAAGTCTGCAACTAAACATGCAGTGTCTGTCCAGCAGCCCTTCCTCTCATCTTGGATGACAACATACTTTACGATGAAATTCTTTTAGAAAAGAGCTCCTGGGGCATAGTTGCCTCCTTGTGAACAATATCACTGGATTTCCTTTAATTAGACCATAATATCTAGGCACTTAACAAGGTTTTCCTCCTTGTTTTGGCTTAGAAGGAGCTCAGAGCAAAATTCCTTACTCCATTACAGATTTCATAAAGACAAAGGATTTTTCCATGCTATTTATTCCCTTTTCCTTACTGAAGACTTTATATATAAATAATGTTTAAAATTATATTCCCATTTCTATTTAACAGTTTTACTTGTGTGTGGTAGTGGTGGTGGTGGTGATTTGTAAACCATCAGACACTTGTTTTTGTATTCCGTGATCTATAAATTCCACAGTTTGAATTAAAAGCTATCCTGAAATCATTACTAGCTATAGGACTTCTGGTAAGATTCAGAACATCTCTGTGCTTTTGTTTACTCATCTGTAAATTTGGGATAATAATATTATCTTATATTGTTGTAACAAGGATTCAATGAATTAATTCATTGCTACGTATTACCTGTGAAGTACAACCTTTACCATTGACTCTGAGTTCCTTGAAACCACAGTAAATAATTTAACCAGCATTAGATCCCCAAGGCTTCAGGCCACAGCTGGCACATAATGTCAGTGTCTTTGTGGGATCTTCTAGGCCTGAGTTTCCCTTGTGGAATTTTCTTCGAACACATTTTACCTCCACCTTTACAAAGCTTTCCTGCCTCCTGCCAATCCAGAAGGAATTGGTTCCTTGGTCCTTGGTGTTACCATTGTATTCTATATGTACAAACATTTTTCAGCTTCTGCACTATTGATATTTGGGGCTGGATAATTCCTTATCTTGGTGGCAGGGAGGGAACTGTTTTGTTCATTGCAGGGTATTTATCAGCATCCCCGGCCTCTACCCAACAAATGCCAGTAGCATCCTCCCAGTCTGTCAGACATTGCCAAATGTCCCCTGCAGACAAAATTACCCCAGGTTGAGAAACACTGGTGTAAGTCTCTATTATACCACATATACACTTTATTGCACTTACTTTATTTAACAAATATTTATATAACACACACAGATATTTTTCTAAAAGCAGTTTATATATATGTGTGTGTATGTGTGTGTGTGTGTATATATATGTATATAAACAATACCTATGAGGTAGGTGCTAGTATGATACTCAGTTTACAACTGAGGTTAGTGAGTCATAGGGAGTTTAGAGCTGAGGAAACTGAGGCACAGAGAAGCTAAGTGACTTGTCCTAGTTAAGGAACGACAGAGTGGGGATTCACACTAGGGCAGTTGGTTTCCAGGGTCCCGGCTCCAAACCACTCAACTAAGTTCCTCCTTTTCTAAATGAATTTGTCCTCGCCCTGAATTGTTAAGCCCTGGGCAGTGGGGGATGGGACTCAGAGACTGTAATTATCTTTGATTCCAGAGCCTCCAGCACAGTATAAATGTCAAGCATGGAATGTTTTATGTCACAGAATTTAAGAGTACAGAAGGATCGTAGAGATTTCGAGTTCAATGCTTTAACTCATTTCTAGCTGAGGAAACTGAGACACAGGGAGATTAAATGAGTTCCCACGATCACAAAGATAGTAAAAAGAAGAGGCAGGACGGGATTCAAGGTCTTCTGACTCACAGTTCAATGTCATTCATTTACTGTTTTCCCTGCCATTTTCTTTTTTTTTTTTCTTTGGCCATTCTAATCTCACTACCAAAAAGAGATCCATTTTTCATTACGTGAAATTATTTTGGATATTCATTACAAATCCACACTGTACAGTTTATTTTCTGTACCCTTTTTCATCCATGACAGAAAAACTCAGAGCTCAAAATTTTTAACCCCACTACTAACAAATTCCTGGCCATCAACACCAATTCATCAAATTATTCTAAGTTTTTCAACTCTGATCACTAGATTTTGTTTCTTTCACAGTCCAGTTTCTTGAAGTTCTACATAAATCAGATTTGGTTTACTGACATGAGGAGTATTCAGTGACTTGCTTGTAAGAGGTCAGATACAGTGGTAGAATTATTATAAAAGAAATAGAATATTCCACGTTTTCAAACCACACACTCGTTTATATGATGGTTCTTTGGTCTGTCAATGATGACAGTGACAAAAGGTATTTGTACAACTGCTGTTATGATTCATGATTACTGCAGCCAGAAAGAATCATAAAATATTTAAGAAATTAAATACATATAATATTGCTAATAAAGCTAGGTCATAACTGAATGATACATCAAAATTAATTTTACAAGAAAGCAGGTATTTTTCACCTAAATTTTATGTGATTTGTGGGATACCCAGAAGGTCATTTTTGCTTCCTCTAAATATCTGCCTACTCAACAGCTATAGTCTCTTAAATTCCAACATTAATGAATGAGTCCTTTTGCTTCCTATGTTCTTTTAAAAGTCAGTAGCTCTGGGAAGGAGGTGCTAATTAAAATTAATTCACACTAAGGTATTAACAGCAGGGCATACTGGAAAAAAAACTCTAGGCTTAAAGTTAAAAGATTTACTAACTTGCCTTGTTACTTTGAAGGCGCTGCTTAACCTCTCTCGGTTAGAGATTCTTCATCTGGAAAACAGCAATGATGAAACTGACTTACAATTATTTATTGTGAGCATTAAATAAGGTAAAGTAAGTGAAAACATTTTTAAAAGACTAATATTGCTATTTTTTCCAGCTTCTGTGACATTCTTCACACCAAAAGTCAAGGATATGAGATCATTGAATACTAGGGATGGAGACATTTAAAATAAATTCCCTGGACTTCAAAGTTTTAGCCACAGTAATCCCTACATGTACTTTTTTTTCTCAGATAATGAGCTTGCAGTACTGTATAGTATTTGAGAGAAAATTGAAAGCCAACTGACTAATAATGGAACTGCAAAAAGATATCTTAAATGATCAGCTGCCTTCCAGCTATTTCACTCCCTACCAATTACCCATGACCCTTCCAGACTTCCGGCATTCCCCTTTGTCTTTGAGAAAATAAGGAGAAATTATTCAGCTCCTGATTTGACTTTTTCAATCCAAAAAATGGTTATTATAATATGATAGCCTCATGGAAGTGACACTGTAAACCATCTATTACATGGATAACACTGATTTGTAATGCCAATCGGTCTAATTGCAGGGAATAGAATCTATGCTTTTGGAAACCAACATGTGAGTGCCCAGGTGGCAGGCTATCTAAATCCTAAGAGTAAAGAAAAATGGCTTATTGCATTGCGATAGTCACCTACACACTCTGCTTGTCGTGTCAGTGACTTTCCTATGTACTCTCTCTTTGTAAAATCAAACTATCAGAGACCAGAGTGACCTTATCACACATTGTTAAATACCAGTGTTACCTTATGGAGTGATTACTTCCGATCAATGTCTGCCCATCTGGATTAGGAATAGTGAACCATTGATGAGTTTTCTCCATCTAGATTCGTAGTCATTTGTCATGACTAGATACTCTGCTCTGCCATGCATTTTACAGACTTGTCTCATTTAACTACCTCAGCAAAGTAGTGTGAGGTGTGGTTAGTGATACTCTCTATGTTACTGATGGAATTTCTGAAGCTATAGGAATTAAGTGGGTAGGGTCAGTATGGAGCTGAAATTCAGACTTTGATGTTCCTGCTTTAAGTAAGCATTTTGTCCATATCGAACACAATGAAGAATGAATGAACCTTGGCATATCACATGGGAAATCCTAATGATATTTTAAAGCTCAGCACAAGGGCCTGGTCTATACATATTGGGGATTGAATCATGTGCCCTACAAAAGACATGTTCAAGTTCTAACCCCTGGAATTCTGGGGGCGAACACATTTGTGAAGAGGACCTTTGAAATAGTTATTTTTCCTTAAGGTGTGGGCTCATTTGTGAAGAGGATCTTCAAATACCCTATTTAGATGGGGTCAAATTGAATCAGAGTAGCCTTAATCCATGTGATCCAAGTCCTTATTTACAGAGGAAATTCAGACACAGGCAGTCAGTAAAAGTCAGAGGAAGCCAGAGAATGAATCAGATCGCCATATGATGGAGGTAGAGGTGCAAGCCCAGGAACCCTAGGCTTGTGACAGACCAGCACCAGAACATTGTAGACTCTGGGAAAAAGCATGGTCTGCCAAGACCTTGATTTTGGCTTTTCAGCCTCCAAAACCATGAGAATAAATTCCTGTTGTATAAGCCAACCAGTGTGTGTTATTTGTTATAACAGCCCTGAGAAACTAAGACAATATCTAATCTTAAATTAGAACCTTAATCCTCTGAACCCCTATGGTTCTTTATTTCAACTTCTCTTATTGTTGTGTTATTTATGAACATCTTCCTCACTAGAATTAAAGTTGTAGAATTTCCCACAATCCCAAGAACTTCGTCTTTCTACCATATTCTTCCTCTCTCTTCTCTCCTTCTGTCCTTCTCTCTCTCTCCCTTTCTCTCTTCCTTCCTCCCTCCTTCCCTTTCTTCCTCCCTCCCTCCCTCCCTTCGCCTCTCTCTCTCCCTTTCTCCCTCCCTTTCTCTCTCTCTCTTTCTTTCTTTCTCTCTTTCTTTCTCTTTCTCCCTTTCTCTCTCTCTCTCTCTTTTCCTTCCTTCCTTCCTTCCTTCCTTCCTTCCTTCCTTCCTTCCTTCCTTCCTTCCTTCCTTCCTTTCTTTCTTTCTTTCTTCTCTCTTTCTTTCTTTCTTCCTTTCATCTCCCCTGTTTGAGCACCAGAAATACAGAAATAAATGGAATGGGCATACTTCAGTGGTTCTCACACCAAAGTTTCTTAAATTAATGAAATGCAGCCCTCCCTGACATTTTTAGTTACCATCCCAATCCCTAGAGATATAAATTACCCTTTCATAGTTCTTCATGCTCATATGTTTTTTATTTTAGGATTTTTCTTTTGGGCCACCAAGTATGTATTTCCAGCAAGTGATACTCAAGGAATGGGAAATAAGTTCTCACGTGGTAAAACCTTTTGTCACCTATTTCAAAAACAATATCCATGTTCTTCCTTCATCTCACTTTTGCTTTTACAGCTATGGACATGTCTCTATTCATTATACTTGTAGTCATTGACACAGATAATCAACTCAGTATGTGAAAGGAGTTTTCTGAATTTTCACCAAGCTATAAAAGAGTTCACTAGGTGAAATTTACCCTGTGTTCATATAAAATTATGGTTCTAGCACCTAGTAAATTTTCAGGTTTTTCCTTTCTAAATTATTCACTCTCACACCTTGCTTTTTGTTTGTCTTGTTTTATTAATATTTTCTGTCACTGCTTCACAAAATACATTTCTTTTGTAATACTTTTAGATTTGCAGAAAAGTTGCAAAGATAATAGAGAGAGTTCCCATATAACCCTTACCCAATTTCTCCCTTTGTTAACAAGTTGCATTTCCATTGTACATTTGCCAAAACTAAGAAACTGACATTGGTACATTATTATTAGCTAACGTTCAGACTTAATATTGATTTCAAAAGTTTTCCATTAACATCCACTTTCTATTCCAGTATGTAATCCAAGTTACCACATTGCATTCAGTTGTCATATTTCCCCAGTCTCCTCTGGTTTAGGAGGCTTTTCTTGTTTTTTTTTTCATGTTTTTCATAACCTTGACAGTATTGAGGAGTACTGGCCAGGTATCTTGCAGAATGTCCCCCAATCTGGAGATGTCTGATATTTTTCTCACAATTGAACTGGGGTTATGTGTTTGGGGGAAAAGTACCAAGAGGTGACGTGCCCTTCCACATAATATCATAACCGGCAGTATGTGTTATCCACATGATATTGCTGGTGATGTTAACCTTCATTAGTTGGTCAATGCAGTGCTTGCCAGGTTACTACTTTTCCCTTTCCCTGTGCTATTCTATGGAAGAGAGTCACTCAAGATGGAGGGAGGGAATTAAGCTCTGTCTTGCTCAGGAGAATTGGAATTAGAATTCTTCTTTAAGGAAGATTGTCTCTTCACTCACATTTATTCATTTATTCAATCATTTATTTATATCATCAGCAAGTCATGCATTTATTTTTATACTTTGTGTTTTAATACAATACTACATTATTTATCTTGTTTCTCAAACTGTTTGAGCTTTGAACATTGGAACCTCTTTCAAGTTCTGCTGCTGCTTTTTATTTCATATACTAACAGAAGTAAATTTGCTAACCACTGTCTATTTTGAGAATTAATACCACCAATAGTTGATTAAACAGCTGTAAAACAACATAAAAAAGATATAAAAAAAATAATACAAGTAAAACCATCTGCTAGAATCAGAGCACCATGAGGGCAGGGACTTTGTTCCT
The DNA here is from genome assembly GCA_029593785.1 of Cabassous unicinctus. Taxonomy (NCBI): domain Eukaryota; kingdom Metazoa; phylum Chordata; class Mammalia; order Cingulata; family Chlamyphoridae; genus Cabassous; species Cabassous unicinctus. Next base: position 69,189 of record JAQZBX010001085.1, on the reverse strand, counting down.
TTGGTTGGGTGATGGATCCCCATACCTAGTGCAGTGTACAGCACTTGGTAATTGCTCCATAACTATTTGTGACTGCTTTGTTGAGGAGCCCTAGATTTCCTTCAATTTTTAAAACTACTTCATCTTATAATTGCCTTATCTTTGTCCCTTTTTTACCTAAATTTGGTCATGCAAATGTGCATGCATGTACACATATTCATAAGCACACACACATACAACCCCAGTGGGGCAGAAGCACAGTCATTGCTTCCTGCCACCTGCCACTTAATCTTGCCAACCTCATTATCCTCAGTCTAGTCTTTTCCAGTCTCTTCCCTTTCACCTGTCTTACTTTAATTCTGTAGCAACCATAGTTAAACTTACCACTAATGGAGGAGACTATTACCAAATTTATGGGAGTATCTTCTAGAAAGCTATAAACTTGATTGTAAGAAAAGGATGATCCATATGGCAAGAGACAAAAAGTATTATTTGTTGCCAAAGAGTTGAAAATAAAACATATCTTTAAATGCCTATCATGTGCTTTAAACTGTTAAAATGCAAATGGGAGCTCTGCATCCCACCACTTCCCAAGAATTCTGTAGGAGCTGGTTTTGGTTGTGGTTGTCCAAAAGAAGGGACAGCAAGTGTTTAGGGCAGACATTTATACCAGTGGAGGGAGCATGAGCTCTGGAGTCAGAAAGATCCAGGAGTGAAGCCTGGCTCTACAACTCATTCACACTTACAGTATACCATCAGGCTTCTCAGCTTCCTCATTTGTCAACATGTACAAATAGTGTTTGGGAGGATTAAATGAGATCATGTGCTCAAAGGTGGTGTTTATTTTTAGAAAAAAATTCGCTAATATTAAAATAATACTTTTCATACTTAAGAAAAGTGAGACAGGGTTTTTGTCTCATTATAGATGTTGTTTTCATGATAAATTTCTGAAACTATAACTAGATAAACATCATTCTTGAACATAGTGTTGGAACAATAATCAGCTGAAAAGCTCTGGGTGATAATGAAATTTAGCCCCTTTGTGGGTTTATTAGCCCATTATTCACTCATTCTATTACTACTGACTGAGGATCTGCTATGTGCCAGAGTCTGTTCTGGTTACTCTTTGTTCTGGGCTGTTTGAAAGCCTTATTGCCCGTATAGTTGAAATTGATGTCAACAAAAAAAGTCATCAAGCTAAATAATTATAAATGTTTAATAATTAGACTATTATTTCACAAGCCACATGTTTTATATCAAAAATGAAACAAAACAAACAACATTCAGGCACAGTGAAAGTTATATTTGCAAGGATAATAATGAAAGGTTACTCAACCTTTCTATTAGCAAAAGGGTGATTCTCCATAGATGACAATATAATTTGCCTCTGATAAGCACTGAAAATTGATTTTTAAAACACATTTAAGAAGAACCTGAATTTTTTATAAACTTTATGAATCTTTTTCCTGAGTTTGGAAAAAAAGTAGGTTCCAATTCTAGAACTTTTTGAATCTTTTTCATAAACTTTTTAAACCTTTTTCCTGAGTTTGTAAAAATGGTAGTTTCCAATTCTGGAGCAATGAAACTATAGCGAAAAAAAAAAAAATGGGTACAAGCCTCTATTTTCAGTCTTAGTCAAAGTAGTCTTTCTTATACCCTCCTGTAACTCTGAGGCTATATCTTTAGTCCAAAAGACCCTTAATTGTGCTTTTCTATTAACATGCTCATATTTCAACAATAATTTGCTTTGGAAGATAAGGCCTAAAGTGGACTTGATGTTTGAGGATTAGCAGCCTTTTGAATTTTCATCTGCTATCATTCATCTGCTAACATGACAAGAACAAAATGATAAAGTTGAATGTGTGTTTGGAAAAAAAAGACATGAATTATATGATAAAGTATTTAGATTAGTGGCATGTGATGATTCATTTTATTATTAAAAGTGAGATCTTAGTGCAGAGCTTTGTGCAAACCAAGTCCTAAATGAATGTTCAATATTTTCATTATTATTATTATTGATGATAAAGATTAAAATGGACTGAGAGCCATAAGTAACATGATCACCCCAAAATCCTCCACTCCTTCAATTTTGTAGCTGGTTTATTCTCCAGCCTTTTCCAAAATACTCTATCTTCTTTCGATCATTTTCCCTCTCCTCTTCTTGTTGTAGTGTGACACACACTGAGAAACTAGAGAGAGCTTTGTGGTACAGAATAAGAAAGCATAAGCAAAAATAGACGTGTTTGGTGGAAGCTACACAAGCTTTTGAGTCAAATGGAGCTGGGTTGGGATTCCCTGCCATCAGTGACTCTGCATGTGCCTGTTTGTTAATTCTCAGATTCCTCATGTGTAAAGGAGGAAAACCACATCCACTTCTCAGGACCATTATGAAAGTTCAGTAAGATACAGAACTTAGAAGAATCGAGAAAATGAAAGGCAAACAATTCAAATAGAAACATGAACAAAAGATGTTAACAGATATTTCCCCAAAGATGAAAAACAAATGACTTAAATATATGACAGGATTTCTCGGCTTCATTAGTAATCTGGAAAATGCAAATAAAACCATAATGAGATATGACTTAATACTCACTGGATTGGTTGTTTTCTTTCTTTCTTTTTTTCTTCTTCTTAAGTCTGACAGCATTAAATAGTGGTAAGTTTGTAAAGGAATAGGGGCTTTCATCCATTGGTGTTGGGAGAGTGAACTGGTACAAATATTTTGGAAAACAATTTGTCATTAACTAGTAGAGGTGATGATTTGCATATCCTGAGATCTAACAATTTTGATATCCAGTCTTTAGCTGGAGGAAATATTTTGGGAAAATAGAGGATAGAAAGAAGATGACTGAATTTTTTTTATCACCATCCATCTGCGAAGAGATTTACAGTGTCTTTTATTCTCTCAGAGATTCTGTAAATGTGGCTCTAACTCCAGATAAAATATGCATGTTGTACAATCCTTGCAGATCATACTCTAGAGTAACATTTATAACATGGTGATTTAATTAAGCCCTGGCCCCACTACAGACAGATGTACAATGTGTCAGCTGCTCATCCAGGGGTTGATTGAATGCCATTTCAGGAAGGTGGGGGGAAATCGGTGGAGATATCTGCTTTACATCCTATCTGAGGTCTAAATGAAACTCTAGTTTCAGCCTCAGCTGTAACTTAGCTAGTGGTTGTCCTTTCCAACAATGTTCTTAAATTACTCTTCAAACAAAATTTATTAATACATCAGTAATTTCTAATTATATATTTTGGGAATTTGTCTCCAGATCCAAGACTTTTTTCCTGCCTTTCTTTGCAAAATGCTATTTTAATTGGTGATATAGATGGATACACATGAAATTGTGAATAATATGCCACCATATATTTCCACAATAAAATACTTCTAAACAAGCTTTATTAATCAAGCTCCTTGTGATAGATTGTCTGAACAAATGGTGTTCCTCCTTTGTGGAGAGAAATATATTCACACCCATAATGATTTCAATACTCAGGGTTTGAAGTCTCCTTTCTAGTTGGGTGACCTCCTGGCACTCTACCCTGATGAGCTGTATGCTGAACCCACAACCAGTTTTCTTTGATTCCTAACATGATTATGTCAGCATTCCTTGTCATTATATTTAAGTAATTGTATTAAATATTTCATAAATTAATTACATATATGTGTGAAATGAGTTATTAAAATGGAAACTGTTAAATACTTTTACAAGTCTCAATAGGGTTCCATAAAATAATATAGAATTAGGTGTAGGTGAGACATTTGCCAAGACAAGGGGAAAAAATCATAAAATTCCAGGGAGAATAATAACAGAATGATGTGTTTCATGAGTGCCTCTAAATGTTTGCATCAATTTAAAGAAACTGGAATTCGATGCATTATGGATGAAATGTATGTAAGAAAGGTAAAGGAAATCAAAGATGGACAAAGACATGTAATCTGTGGTGGATCACATTTTTTACCCCAGTTTGGACATGTTCTTGGTCTTGGTCTGCATTCACGTGGGAGTGGAGCCATTATATATAAGACCTCTTTAAATTGTTACATCAGTTAAGGTATAATCCAACTAAACTGGATTGGGCTTTAATCTGGATTTCTGGAGTCTTCTGGAGATCTGTTTATAGCTTTAAAGTCAGACAGAAAGAGAAGCCACAGGGAGAAGCTGGAAGAGAAAGGAGAAGACATTGCCATGTGCACTGTCATGTGACAGAGAAGTCAAGGAGCAAGGTTTGCTGGCTATCAGTCCCAGAACACCGTAGTCTTTGGGGAGAAAGCATGGTCTTACATCTCAATTTTGGACTTCAACTAGCCTAAAAACTGTGAAGCAATAAATTCCCATTGTTTAAACGAAACCATTATTTGGTGTTTTTTTTAGCAGGAGGGAAACTAAGACATAACCTTTACATGTTTTAAGTTAAAATGTTATGTTTCCCTACTGCATTCAGCCTTTTCAATTAATTGGTCAATTACACGCCCTGATCAAGTTGGATACAAGGGATTCTTCAATGCTGATAAAGTTTTAGTGTTTAATACAAACAACTAGAACAAAAAGGAGCAGTAATAGGCAGCACTGTAGGTGCAGAAAATATGCCAAAAACATTTTCTTAGCTAATTTTAGAATAATGGGCACCCATGGTAATGCAGACACCCATCCCTAGAGGTGCTTTGAACTGACTCAGAGGTCCAGGGTAGAGTTCAAGAATTTGCATGTCTAACAACCTACTAGGTGACCTGAGGCTGCTGGTCCGGTGACCACATGCTGAGTTTCTCTGCTGATAATTCTGTGAGTTAACTACAATTATCCTGATTTCACAAATAAGAAAACTGAGTCACAGATAAAAAGGATAAGTAATTTTCCCAAGACCAAGACATGATTAAAGGGGAGCCAAGACTTGAACCCAGGTCTGTTTGACATCAAAAATCACTATCTTAACCACCACATATATTTCATCTTGACCATGGGCTCTTTTGGATCTGATTTGTGAATTCGATCATCAGTATGCCTGGGTCATTTTGGCGTACACCTACAGACTCCTGTTTCTATTTCTCCAAAAGAAGCAGAGTGGCTGTCAAGACTGAAGGAAGGAAACCCTGGTTACAGCTCACAGTAATGTGTGATCTAGCACCTAAAAGTGTAGAGTTTCAGGCTCAGGCTGCCAGGGTTTGTGAGCTACTGGCAAGAACCCAGGAGCTCAGCAGGACTGAGAAGTCTGAATGGGCAATATTTCTTTGTGGAATTCCTCAAATTAAAATTAATCATGAGTAGACATTGTTTAGAAATTGTTGGGGTGTGTAGTTTCCAGTAATTGATTTGTTTCCATGCGGACACTCTTTTTGCAATGTGAATGGCTTTTCCTGATGGTTTGGTTTTATTCCTCTTTGCATGTGCTAGGGGGCAGTGTGGTTTAATCATAAAGGTAAAGTGTTTCTTGAGGCCATGGTACATTATTCTTCCTTTCTGGAACCGATACTTGCAGCCTCTAGGAGGGTGGGGTTGGGGTGTCCTATCACTCTTAGTGAACCCCAGCTTCTAAATCCAGTTCATCTTGCGCCATTTATTTTTTTCTTGCCTCCAAATATTATATTTCTCCAAGCCAGGAATGCTAGGCAAAACTGATTTTTGGAAGGTAGCTTTATTAAGGTAGCCCAATGGTATGAAGAAGAAATTGAACAAAATTACTGTTGAATATTTATTTTAAAATGAGAATGAAATACAGGCAATGCAAAGTGGAGTCCAGCATTAATATAAGTGTGCTCCATTAGCAGGGTGCTGAGCTGAGAAAGACTGTAGGGGGCGATTTACAGGGAACTTAGCAACCTGTCAGGACTTCAGCATAATCACATAAGACAATAGGTCTTACCTATTTTGGACAGGCTAAGGATCCAAACCTTGAAATTCAAGGGCACCCAAGGAAAGGAGATGTTTATCTTGTGGATTCAGAGCTCCATACTCAGCTGTGTTTTATCATGATTGTAATCATCTTACTTCAAGTCCTCAAGGGTAAATACACAAGGCAAGTCAATTTATTGTTATTGATATTTGGCCTTTGGGGCCCCTTGGCCCATGAACTGAAATTTATGTTAGCACAAAGGGCTTCCTATATATTCAATAACATAGTGATGGTTGACTGTACATACTTCTGGAATAAGACTGCCTGGAATAGAACACGATCTCCAACTATTATTAGCTGTGTCACCTTGGGTACGTGAGTTAACTTCTTGGACTCAGTTTCTTTATCTGTAAAACAGAGTTCATAGGGTTGATAAAAGGATTAAATTGGTAAAGGTATGTAAAACATTTAAAAAAGTGCCTGGCACCTATATGTACTCCATAAAATATGTGTTAATATTTGTGATTGGTGTCCACACAGTCAAGACTAAAAGAAGGTTGAGGAGCCACCATGGCCTCTTTTCCCAGGTTTTTACCCTGATGTTTGCCCTTGCAATCTTCTCATTCTGATACAAGAAGAAGTATAAATAAAAGGACCTTAAGGAAAGGCAGCAGCTGTTCCAAGCCCTTTATTCTAGGCTCCTTTGCTCTGGCTCCACACTGGCTTCTTTCTAGTCTTCCAAGGAAAGTGGTCCCTCTGAAGGGAAATCAGCTGCAGGCCTGCCTTGATGGAGCAACTCTAAAAAGAAGCTTTGCAAAGAGGAACAGAGTTCAGTAGAACATATTCAGTGGAAGGAGGATCTTTTCATAACTTTTTTTCTCTTTCTGAAGATTTTGCCTCCTACTGGTCCAATTTAGGTCTGTCTGTAACTGGTATCTTCTTTATCTCCTCTTGGATGGTGGCTAGGGCTCTGGAGAAGCCTCATTTGAGTTCCATCTTTATGCTAAAGTACATAGTCCCTAAAAGGCACAGCCCAGAGCTTTGCTCAATAGCTGTGTTTTTGTGGCAGCTTCAATGTCAGCTCTGTGGTGTCTCTACTTCAAATTTGGCAGGAGAATGCCCTTTGCCAGCAACTTTCAGAGCTCTAGGAGTACAAAGATGGTGGAGCTCTGTTTGTCCTACACTCTTATCCACATAAGAGGAAGAAACAGTGGAATGCAAGGATAGCATTAGAGAAGCAGTTGATTGACACTTGCTGTATGTAGTGTACAAGGTTTGTGGTTTGAGTGTCCTCTAGCCTACTTCTTAAATACAATCAATTCAAGGACGGGATGCCATGGTTAAAGGACTATGATAAAGGTAACATTGTCTATGACTAACTGATCCAGGTTACTGCAGATGTTCATGCTGCTCACACTATATTAAGGCAAGTCAAGCTAACTAAATGCACTAGAATCCAAGACAGTGATCAAATTGCTGTTGAAACCATCCAGGGCACCCCCTTTTAATCAATCAGGGCACTCTCTTTTCATGTGATGGAGACATCTGCAAACATTTAAGGTAGAAAGTGCTTTTTAAAAAGCCCACAATGTTATTCAAATTCACTTTATTTATTAAACACATTCCAATCAGTCAGAAGTCCTGCACAATTATGATTTCCCTATTCTCCCCTGAAATCACCTCTTGAATATCGATGGAGCCAAATAATTCTGCAACTACAACAACCATTGCATTGAGTGGAGAACCCACCACAACTGTTTTTCCTTCTTAAATTGTTGTTCAAGGTGTGTGAGTATGTGTTGATGTAGCATCAGGCGTAGGGAGAAGGATGACCTGGCTGTCCATTTAACAGATATTCTGAACAAGATCAAAACAATGTCTCCATTCCACATGGGATAGCTCTCTCTTGTGACTGGACTGCTTTGTTTGGCTTGCCTGCCATAAGTTTTAGGTACAACTACATTGACAAGGTAAAAAAAAAATGGGTCTAATGGAAATGGTTGAATGAAGAGGATTGAAGGATGGTTTAAAGCAATCTTTCAAAGGCACTATGCTATTTGATGTTTTCCATACTTATCTATCTTTCTAATTCATAAATTTGTGGCTCATAAGTTTGCCAAGATATTCAAATTAAAATATTCCCCAAATATCGTGTTTTTTGTTAACAGTGCCAAAGTCCATGCCCAAGTAAACATATTACCTCCCATCGCATGGAAAATAGTGTATTAATATGTATTCGGCCAAACAGGTTTCCTAATGTAGCCACAGCCTTTTCCAATGAAATCAACTAATATCCTAAAATGTCAATATGAATAAATTACAAATAACAAACTTTTTGCTTATCTTTAATCTTCTGCCAAAGACCAATTTGATCAGAAAGATATTTAGCAGAAAGAAAGGGGATATCTTGAGGAAGAATCAGACTAACAAGGGGAGTAGGGTAGAGTATTTCTGTGTCAAATTCCATCTGAACAATCCTGTTTTTTTTAAAGGTCGGAAGCCCATACATACTTGGAATTTTTGTGCTCTGCCTTTGATTTAAAGCACAAAATCAAAAGCCTGTTCTATGAAAAGAAGTGCACTTGAGCAACCCAGGAATGTGCTGAAGCCTTTCTACAAATTAATCTCTTCTTTAGTGAAGTGAAACATCGGGACCATTCAGGGACAGTGGGAGGGATCCAGGGGACTTGAATTTGTGCCAAGCTTAACGAGGACTTGGCGGCCAAGCAGAATTGAACTGTACCTTGTTAACTGGTGAAAGCTGTGAACGAGGTGGATTTATTGGCCAAGAATCCTCTTATTTTTGTTGTTGTAGTTAACTATGAGGGGTATTTTTGAGATAGTTTTCATCATCTTTAAAGGATGAGAAAATGTATTTCATATCTAAATTTTATAGACATTTTAATTTTGAGATAATTTCACATATTTTTTATTTCTAAATTTTCTGCTGCCTTTAAGACACATGATTTGATCTTTCAGTAGAGTCAACATTTATTCATGGGGCCATTTTACTGTGAATCTATATCGCCAGCCACTATGTCAGGCGCGGGGGGAAGAACGATGCTAATCACAGTCCTGGGCCCAGGGAGTCTCATCTCCCAGTGAGCGATGCTGGACTCTCTCAGGCCCAGCAGGAAAAGCAGCCACCAAGAAGTGAAGTATGCAGCAGGTTTCAACTGATTTTCTCTGAGCAAATCATTTCTCCTAGGGACCATGACATCCCTTTCCCAGAGAGACCCTTATGTGTTAAAATGCTGATGCAGTCCATAAATTTCTTCTATAGAAAATGTGCTAGGTGGGAAGCATGGTAATCTTGAAAGTCACTGTTCAACAAGGACTCAGAAAACCAGCATTTTATGATGCAGAAAATCATCATGAGGAAGTTGCTAAAATCATGTTGAGCAAGTTACTAAAATTATCTTAAGCAACTTATTAAAACTTTCTATGCCTCAGTTTCCTACTTTGTAAAATGAAGATGTAATCTGTTGCATAGGGTTATTGTGAAGGGTGTGTTTTCTCAAATGCAAGTTATCTGTTTGGTGCATTTCTGATCATTCAGAAGGCCCACCTAATTTTTGTGTCTATATTTTCTCTTGATAGTCTGATCGCTAAAATGTTTATGGGGTAGAATAATTCCATATTCTCTCTTAAGAGTGATTGCTAAAAAGGTTTATGAGGTAGAATATGCCTAAAAGGCCACTGAGTTGAGTGTCAAGTCACAGATGTCTTCTAAGGGGGTCTCCAGAGTGACTGAGGCTCCAAAGCCATGAGTAACTGGGTATGTAAGATGTGTATGGGGATGTGGGAAGACAATAATAATCTCTGTTTATGTTTATAAGTCTCATTGTCATTAGCTTTAGTTGTTTTTTTAAACATATTATATAATTCATATAATATATTAGACTAGTAGCACATACATGTATATGAGTGTGTATATATATGTTTATTTATAAATTCACATATATTGGGAAGACAAGCTATTTTTTTAAATTGACAGAGTCTTAGTTTGCTGGGGCTCAAATAACAAAGATCACAGACTAGATGGCTTAAATAACAGGAATTTTTCATCTCACAGATTTGGAGGCTAAAAGTCTAATATCAAGGTTATCAGCAGGCCATGCTTTCTCTGAAACCCTTAGCATTCTGGTGGTGATTCAATCCTTGTCTTATCACCTGGCGATCCATCTCTTTCTCTTTCTCTGGCTTATACTTATGTGTCCAGATCTCCTTTGCCTATGAGATTTCAAGTCATACTAGATTAAAGCCTACCCTTATTCACTTTGGCCTAGTCTTAATAGGATCTTCGTAGATCCCATTTACAACTGAATTCATGCCCAGAGGATGGGGATTAAGATTTGAACATGTCTTGTGGGGGTCATGATTCAATCCCCAACATGGAGCTTTATAGTCAAAAGAGTAGGAGAATCCTGCTTTGGAGGAAGGACAAGAAGCCATTGAGAATAGATTTCTCTTCAGTGAGATGTGAGTGCCCAAAACTGTCCAGAATCAAAATGTTCCTGTTTACTTAAAATTATGTTTAATATGAATCTAGAAAACCCCTCTTTAATTACACAAAACAACCAGTTTTGTTGTTGTTTGTTTGTTTCAAAATGCACAAAATCTGAAACTCTGATTTGTTTGGGATTCTCAGAAAGCCAGAAACCTGCTTTTAAAACTAGGTTTCAGGATTCCTTTGTAGCATGGGGAGGCTACAAAACTGAAACAAACCAATGAATTATGCAGAATGTTCCTTGGCTGTGAAGAATACTCTCCATTTGCACCTCCAGATCCACTTTCCAAGCTTTTGAGCTTAGCATGACCTGTGGGGAACCTGAATCCAGGGACTTCATCATCTGGGCTTCTGTGGCTTTGGGCTTCTGTTTGGGTTTGTCCAGTGAGAAGTGCTGGCAGGGTGTGGAGGATGAAGAGGAGAAAGTGTGAGGTATTTATTGCTTCAGCGCCCCCACCCTCCCCTGCGGCAGTGACAGAGAGTTCTGGGTTCCTGACATGGCTCCCTTTCTTTGCTTCTTCAGACCGAGAGGAGGTTAGGGGTTTCCTAATCCCTGCTCATGGCTTGCAGATAGATCTATTATTAAACCTAACCTAAATTGCTCATATTGGGGCTACATCTATTTCCTGTCAGGATCCTGATTGAGCCTCCGATTCAATTCAACACACATCTATTACCAAAGCACAGAAGATATACAGATGGATAAAACATACAGGTCCAAGTCTGGCTATGTCCCAAGTTCATTTGTTCTTATATTTAAAAAGGTGTTTTGATGTTGTTCTTGTTAAAGGAGAGTTTCTTATAATATATATAAAAGTCAACTTTTAGAAGAAAATATGCCCACGGTTTTCTTACCTGATGCAAATACATTCTTGGAAAAGGAAGTGGGGTCTGTTCAGGCAAGGTCTTTTAAGAGGTCACATTTCAAGCAAGGAGAGAGTCACACTAGCAAAATGTACATCACATAGTGATAAATTCTTAGAGGAAGAGGGTGAGTATAATTGGAATCCACGTGACAGACCTGTCCTGGTGGGGAAGCACTCACTTCCAAGGGAATGCACATATTCCAGGAAGATATGGCCAAGTAGTTGTTAAGACACATAGAGATACAACTTTAGGAGACAAATATGACTTGTGTCAAATTCAGGTTTCAAAAAGACCTAATACTGCTACTACTAACAATAACATCTAACATTACGGAGCACTTACTATGTGCTTTACATGTATTAACACATTTAATTATCAGAACAGCCCATAAGACAGTTTCAATTATTATCCCCATTTTATTGATAAAGAAACTAAGGAACAGAAGAACTTTGCCCAAGATAGGCATCTATATAATCTGGCTCCATATATAATATTCTTTACTGCAGCAACAGGAAAACTAATGTTCACTTAACGAAAAATATTTTCTTGATGAAAATAAAAATTGTTTCCATCCTCCCCTCCATGTCACACATTTTCCCCATTGTTAGAATAACTCAAAAAGAGTTTTACAGATAGACTTCCTCTTTCATTCTAGGTAGTTGCTTTTGCTGAAAGTGAGCAAAAGGAACTCTGGATTTCCTGAGATACATTTTAAAGGGGTATATATATTTTTTCTTCTTAAATTTCTGGCTTTTCAATTGTTAGGCAATTAGCATGAAAGTCATTTTTAAAGCAAAAGTACTCTCTTAAAGTAGAGACTCACTTGTCCGAGGCCTCTCCCAGGCTGGTCACTTTCCGTTGTAAGGAATGACAAGCAATACTCTGGGCTGCTTAGGGGGAAAAGACAAAAATTTCAACCTAAGTTTACAATGTGAAATCAAGTTGAAAATCTGCTCCCTTTGAGGAGCTGTGAAATCTCCTGGATGTTTAAAGTAGGTCCCACTGGTTGTTATTTACTGCATTCAACTGTGAGTTTTGCCTAGGAGGAAACAGATATTGTTGGCAAACTCTGGCCCCAACTTGGTGTCCGTGATTTATCCAGCATGGCGTAAACGGGAGGGACCAGACGCTCTGCATTCTGGTCTTCTCTGATGCTGAGCAGGCCTTGGCTTTGCTCCTGAAATCTGCCTGTGGCATGTCTTTTGGGCAGGCTATGTTGTAGATCAAATGCATTCCATCAGAAGATCTCTTACTAACCTCCTCAGATTATCCTGCATTTCTGAGACTGAAGTTCAGCCTCTGTAGAAACAGCCTTTGCTATAGAGTGGAGAATGTAAGATGCTTCAAAAGGGTAAAAAAAAGAAAAGAAAAGAAAAAGAAAGAAAAAGGAATGCATGTCATGTGAGATCATTATTAAGAACAAGAATGATTTCTGATGGAAAATTCCAAGTTCCCTTTGAACAACTGCCTTGGGGAATATCTTTTAGGAAACACAGGAATTGCATAGACTATGTCATTAACTGTGCTTATGATTTCCTTAGAATGTTTATAGGTGGGAGTCAGGGTGTGGAATGCACAAATATTATGCAAAAATTACAGTACAGTGATTGCTTCCTTTGCCAATTCACTCCCCGGAAAGTCATAAAACATTGCAGTGGCATCTGTGGTATGTATGAAAATTTAAGCTTTTACCTTTATTTAACCTTACAAGCTAGGTCTGACCCAGAGCCTACATCTTATGAATACTAAGACAATAATTTATAGAGAATTTGGAAATGTGGGGCAATCATATTGCAGATCAACTTAAAATCTCTCTTTACCTGAGAAAGCTTCTTTTATCCTATCCATGCCTGACAGTAAAGAAGAGATATTGTTTCTGGAAAAGAAACCAAAAATAATGTTGACTTGGTCCCCTTGGCTGTGCTTCACAGTAGGCATCACCCTTTTGTCATCGTTCCGAGGACTGTAACTGTGGAGCAATTGTGTGCTGAAGTGGGCGAAAGCCTAGCACTAATGGGTCCAAAGTTCACTAGCCTGGTTTGTCTCCTGGAGACTGTCATAACTCTAACCCCTGTCTGGCACAGTTATGCCCTTTCCCGTCAGGGTTATAGGGTTCTCAGAGCCCACACGGGGCCTAGAGAAGTGGGCTTCATGCTGCAATCAGGTGACTGAACTCTGGTGTCAGTTCCGCTGTTATTTGCTCTGGGATCTTGAGCAACGTGTTTAGACTCTATCTAGGCTTCAATTTCCTTTCCAAAAGGCATTTGGAAACATTTATTGTAATTTCACTTTCTAATGTTAGGAAATACAGATTACATTTCTTCTCTTTCCCACGTAGTGCCTAACATACTGCCAGATATGAAGGCAGAATTCTAGAATTCCTTATTGAATGATAGTGGACCACCAAGTCCAGTTCTCTGACCATGGCAGACTATAGACCTAAAGGTAGTACATTTCCTCTATAATATCAAGTAATAATCATAATAGTAGTAGTAGCAGCAGAGCAGCTTGTTAACTGCATGACAATTCTTTAAAAATTAGTATCTACAAAATAATAAGTAAAAAAAAACAAAAACAAAAAGAACAATAAAAAATTTTTAAAAAAGAAAAACAAACAAAAGTTAGTATCTACTGAATCCTCATATACCTTTGAACCACGTACTATTATTGCATCAAGTTCATGGCTGATGAAACTGAGAGTGAGAATACTCAAGTTACTTGGTGAAGGTCAATAGCAATTAAGTGCCAGAACCAGGAATTGCTCAAAGTGGTTCACAAGTTAATGCCTTTTAACCACTTCCCAAACTGCCTGGATTCAGACACCGGGACTTTTCTAACAGCTCTAACTCTTTCTTTGTTTAATCTGTTTGGCTAGTGTGGTGTTTTCGACATATGCAGATTGCCCTAGCTTAGAAAATTAAGGGTTAAATAACTGAAGAAAAAATAAAGTAAAACTGGAGTATGATTCCACTAGGCTTGTTTTTCTAATTTCTCTGGACTCCTACCACAAAAGAGTTTCAAATCTTGAGGAAAATGTAAAACTTTCCAGTACCGATTTCCTTGGTCTCCTTTACAAAGTAAACCAGATTTCCCTCAGTTTATTTATGCTCTTTGGGAAAAGATATAACTTGCTCCTGTTCAGAGTTTTGTTTAAAGCTGGCTTCTTTCAAAAGGTAGATTGGTTCATCAGCAAGCTGACACTGCAAGCAATCCTCAAACTAACGTGTTCTTGAGTGAAAGCATGAACACTTCCTGTGAGGATCAATTTCACCTGAGGTTCTTTATACCTGCAGGGTATTATTGATCCAGCTTCCTGTTCCAACCAGGTCTTTATTCAAAGTTTTGGAAACAAAACATCCATCTGTCTCTACAACTGGAACACCAGGAAGGAAGCAATCTATTGGGAATGTTTAGTACATCTTTCAGACATCTTTTAAATCAGCAATATTGCATATATGTGTTTTCAATTCAAAATTCTCTCCCTCCCCTCCCTTCTCTTCCCCTCCCCTCCTCTCCCCTCCCCTCCCCTCCCTTCTCTTCCCCTCCTCTCCCCTCCCCTCCCCTTCTCTTCCCTTCATCTCTTTCGTTTCTTTCTTCTGCTACCTTTCTTTGCTTATTTCCTTTTTCAATCCTTGAACCTGGACACAATAACCTAACCTTGAGACATACAAATTGGCCTTATTTGGGTGCAGGCTTCAGCATTTTCGTCACTGGCTATCTCTGAAGAATGAAGTTGTCAGCTTTTATCTCCATTCTCTCAAGTCTTTCTTCTCAGACGTCTTCAGTACCATACCTTCCATTCCGCATTGCCTCTTCTCTTTCCTGCCCAGTGCTTTCAGAATCAGTGCTGAAGAAAGGGCTGCTTCTGTCTGTGTATGTGTGCAGCTACCCACTACTCTGGACCTACCTGCCAAATACATAAGTGGATGGCACTTCCTCATTGCTGAAAGAAAGCCTTTGGCCCCTTCAGTGCATTTGGAGAACTGGGAAGAGATGGTTGCAATTTCTGAAGAAAGTCTTCTCAGCATCCCTGATACCACAACAGTAAACAGTGATCGATTCCATCACAAATAAGATTTGATGGACAAATAGAATTTTATTCTAGTTTGTTTAGAATCATAAAAATCATAACAAACCTAGATATTATCTATTCCAATCTCCTCATTTTACATATGAGGAAACTGAAGCCTAAATAGGGGAAGTGACTTGCCCAATGCAGCACATTAGTAACAGTCTAGACTAGAGTTCAAATACTCGGCTTTCCAGTGCTCTGTTCCTTCTAACATATAAAATGTTTTATCTTGTTTCTTGGGTTTTTACCATCAATTCAGTTTTGATGGTAAAATGTTGGTTTTTCACCCGTTGGAATCCGTTTGTTTGTCTTTTTAAAACATTTTGTTCTTTTTCTAGGTGTTAATTTTGGAATGTATTTTCTCTACCTGGTTTTACTATGTTATAAACTGAATGGTTTTCAGAAAATACACTAACAAGTTTTTCCATTTCATGGATCCTTGACTCAGTTAATAAATTACAGTGATTTTCAACTAAGCTTCTCAGATCTGTTAAAAGGTTGGTGTTTTCAAAATGAATGCATATATTTTTCTTTATTAAGCATACTGAATTTGTAATTACAGACCTTAATTAGATTATGGTCACTAGCCTAGAATTTTCCTCACTTCTGTATCACTAGCGTGTTTTTTTTTTTTTTTTTCTTTCCCCTTTCACATAAAAGAAGGTCTCTGACTGTTTCCATTTTTAATTCTGCTTTTCTGAGCTACAAAAGAGCTTTTGTTATTCCCTCACAGGGAGTGTTGATGCCTTGTGAAGTCTAAGGATGGCTTTGTCAGATAGAGTCTTGGCACTGCCTCAAATAAATACTCAATCTTCATATGCTGATGCTATGTATAGATGTGTGTGGTGCTTTGTAGGCATTTTGGAGACCATCTCTGATCTCCTTAAAAAAAAACGTGATTTAATCTCAACATCAAATTGAAGTGCTGCAGAATCCCCTTTTCAATGGTTAAAAGCAAATTTTAATCAAAGGGTTATCATAATGATGAAAGCAAATATTTCTAGGGGACCTAAAAGTTTTCAAAGCAATTTCATATGCGTGGATCTACAAACTTCTGCATTAAGCATGTGAGATGTTTACAGTATAGATAATGTTGCATCTATCTTGCAAATGATAAACTGGATAATAAAAAAATTTAAATGACTGACCCAAGCATAAATCACCATTGAGAATTAAAATCTGTAATTTCTGCCTCCATTCTCTTCTTTTTCACCCTTCTTTATTTCTTCTTTGCCTACTGTATCTCTGTATCAGTTATGATGTTATTTTATCTACCAATCATTTAGCACAGTTTCTTCTGGGGTGGGGGAAATGGAGAAATATGCTTAGGTTAAATAAAATATAGCTCTAGTTCCAGTTACTATACAGATATACTTTAAATCACTAATTGCTTAACTCAGTTGACTCTTCAAACTAATATTATCAGTTATAGCTTTAGTTTGTCATAACCTAGAGATTTTTTTACCCTGATTCTGATCAACACAGCTCCACTGGGTCAGAAATGTGGATGAGGTGATAGTGGGGCAGTGATATGATTGGGTTCCATGGTGCTGGAATGGTAGGGGAAGTGGGGTGGGAGGGTTGGGTTAGACTATCCATGGAACTGGGGGAAGGACTGGAGGAAGGAACAGGTGAACTCTGGGGATTTTCAGCTCTGTGGTTAAAACTACAATGGTGGGAAAGTTCTTTTTACAAATATGGCAGGGGACGGTTACTGGTGCAGGGCATCAGGGTGGGGGGAAATGCAGGATAAGGCGCACCAGGAGCATGCTTCTTTGGAATATCAAAGTGTTCATCTTGTCATGTGTGTTATCTCAGTGGATGGAGACCCACACAATAAACAAGAAAATATTAAATTCCCACTTGGGGGAGTCCTGCTATGTTCTCAATTAGAGGGACAAGAATCTCAAGAACATAGGCAGGGACTAATAAAAGATAACAGACTAATATGTCATGACCTCAATTTTATTGCAAGTAACTATGAACTTTATCTTGCAAAAATTGAAACTTAGTGGTTACCATAAGTTCTGAGGGGAGGCAGAAGGAAGAATAGAATAGATGGAACATAGGATATTCTTCAGCATTGGAATTGTTCTGTATGATCTTGCAATAACAGATACAGGTCATTTTAAATTTTGTCAAAACCTATAAAAGGGTACAGTGCAAAATATAAACCATAATGTAACCATTGACCATGGTTATTAGTAATGTTTCAATATTTATTTGTACATCAGTTGTAACAAATGTACCATCCACATGTAAAATGTTATTAATAAGGGAGAGTGGGAGAGGGGGAAGGGGTGGTTATATTGGAATCCCTTATATTTTCTATGTGAATTTCTTATAACCTAAAGTTTCTTTGAAGATCAAAAAAAAAAAAAAAAAGTGGGGGAACATATGGAAAAATTATCACTGTATGCAAAAGATAGATATTATGGTGACGAAATACACAGTGAAAAAATTTTATTTTATTTTATATTATTTTTAGATTTTATTTGCTATTTATTATTATTTTAATTTGTTATTTTTTGGCTTGGTTTTGGGTGGTTTTTGGATTGCAGGAGGGTCACAACTGTGGCAGGGGAGGATCACTGGTGTGGGGTGTCAGGGATGGGGAGATGTGTGGGGAGGGGTGCACCTGGGGCATGCCTTTAGGGCATATGAATATGTTCGAATGGTCATGGGGCACTGTCCCCATGGGTGGAGACTCACACAATTGCCAAAAAAATATTGAATTCCCATCCTGGGAAGTTCTGCTACTTCTCTAATAGAGTGGCAAGAATCTCCTGAGTACATGGGCAGTGCTTAGCAAAGGAGGACAGACCATTAAACCAGGCCTTGCATATTGGAGGTTGTACTTATAAACCTTGTTCTTGTGAAATTGAAACTTAGCCTGGTATTATATATTGCCTAAGAGTTACCTCCTGAAAGCCTCCTTGTTGTTCACATATGGTCTCTCTCTAAGCCAAACTCAGCATATAAATGCACTACCTTCCCCCAACATGGGGCATGACTCCCAAGGATAAGCCTCCCTGGCACTGAGGGATTATTACCTAGTGCCAACTAGTGATGCATTTGGAAAAAGACCTTGACCCAAAAGGGGGAAATATGAAATACAAATGAGTTTTTATGGTTAAGAGATTTCAATGAGTTGGGAGGTCATTCCAGAGGTATGCTTATGCATGTCTCACTAGTATCTCTTTGACTGCTATAGTAAACAGTGCCTCAAACAGCAGGGCTCTTGAGGGCTCTAGAGACATCTAGACACTATATAAGCATGGCAGACATTCTCAGGAATTTGGCACCCTGTCAGTGCCCTTAATTTTGAATATATCCTCCCAATGTAACAGAGTTAATCTCATTTATAATTTCCCTACATATGGTTCTTCTGCCCCTTTCATTTGAACATATAATTAGCACTATGCTCATTAAATAATTGTCACAGAGACTTAAATCTTCAGTTGGTTCATATGAAAGTTGACCCCTGAATCTCAGCAGAGTTGTAACACCTACTTTTCAGTTCCTTGGACTAACTCAGGACAGCTAACAAAAGGATGATGATGGGCAATGCCCATCCCAAAAATAGAGAGTATCTACAACTGCAAGCAAGACAGTTCCATCCATATGCCCCATGGGATCTAAGCCCCCTCTCAGTCAGAAACAGAGTAGACATCACAATCCCAAAATCCTTAAGATTGAGGAATGAACAAACAAGGGAGGACTGCAACCATGGACTAAAGTAGACATTATTATTATAGCAATGGAAGAACTTGTATCATTGATATAAAGACAGTGGCCACCAGAGGTTCTGAGGGGAGAGAGAAGGAAGAATAGGTGTAACATGTAGTATTTTGGGGACATTGGAATTGTCCTGCATGACATTGCAATGACGGATAGAAGTCCTTATACATTTTGTTAAAACCTATAAAATTGTGTGGTGCAAAGTGTAAACTATAATGTAAACTGTAGACCATGGTTAGTAGCAATGCTTCAATGTGTATTCATCAATTGCAGCAAATGTACCACACTAATGAAAGATGTTGTTAATGGGGGAAAGTGTGGGAAGGGTAGGGGGTAGGATATATGGGAATTCCATATATTTTTGATGTAACGTTCATATAATCTAAAGCTTCTTTGAAAATAAAAATAATAAAAAAACAAAAAAGAAATGTGGTACTCACAGAGTATCTAAGCCTCTGTTACTGGACACTAGGGACCATTTGGCCATATATTCCAGATTAGAAATTTTGAAAAGGGCTGATACCACTTTTCCGACATGATGCTGGAGTTTATCTTTCACCAGTTAGGCAAGATACGTAGCTTTGGTAAGACTCTTTTTCTCATTATAAAAATGGAAATGATAATAGCATCTCTATCACAGATTGTAAGGACTATTAATTAAATACCTAGCACAGTTCATGACTCCTTGCTTCTAGGAGTTTACCTTCCTAAAACAATGTTAACCAAAATTCAAAGTTTGAAATGTTTCTTTCCCCCATGATGAAGTCCAGATTCTTTATTCAAAAATTCTGAATCCTTCCCAATATCAATCGATCTTACCATTCCAGGTTCATCCTCCTCCATTTCTACCTAACTTTTATTCCAGCCAAATTACCATCATCCTTTAACATCTACTCTGCCCTCCCCTACCTGTTTCACCAAATGTTCATGGTTTCTTTATCTTGCTACCATTTGTTGGAAAGTCCTCTCTTTCTCTTGGAAAAGTCTCACATTTCCTTCAATATGAAGCACAGCAAGAGTTTATTGCTTGCTTCATGGGTTCCCAAGTCTCTTTTCCCCCTGTAGCTACTGAAATACTTGCTACACATAATTGTATCTATTGCCCACCCACCTGCCTATTTGATTCATCTTTGCATTCACAGTATCAGGCACAGTGCCAAGCATAGCGTAGATACTCAATAACTGATTGTTAGATTGGCTTGAATTGATCCATTCCCAGGTGCCTTGGAGAATGCCTTGGACAAGAAAGCTTCATCCAGGAAGTATTTAAAGTTCACTGAGTAAAATCTTGAAAGAGGAAGCACGTAGTGAACTTTAGCTTATTTGAGATGATGACTAAGGTGCTCACAAACTTTAATCCTCTCATTCAACAAAGGAAGTATGCTCAAATCCAAAATGATCAGAGAAGTGCTTTATTTTTGTGAGAATTGTCCTAAAATGGTTGAAAGGCTGTTTATATGAGCCAGTTAAAATCATATGTAGATGAATAACTTGTTCAACCATTTTTTCTTCTGGTAATTTTAAGGTCTTCTGAGAATGTTTCAAAATTGATCTTGACTTAGAAGATCCCAAGGCAATCCATATTGCCATTAACCTTCAGTCAGTGAATAAATAATTAAACTGTTTCTTTTTTCCCAACTTGGACTAGTCCAAGAAACTAATAAATAGAGGAAGGACAAGTATCATAAAATAAATTAAAATATATTTATGTAGGTGGATTTAATTTGCTATTTGTGCGGTACGTTATCCTTTTCTCTAATTTGAGGAATACAATTTGAGTCTTACTAAACAAAATGTATAAAATCAAATAGTTTCTTAGAGCCTATTTGTCCATCACTCTTAAGTAACTAAAGATGCAATGAACTGGTAATGAATCTTCACTGATTCATGATTTTCCTCATATTCTTTGTCCCAGTATTCAGAATAACACATCCGACCCTCTGCTCTGGTGTTGGTACTAAAGATGAGACCATCTGGGGAAATCCATCATACCTATTAATAACATTGCTCAGGGGAAGGACAGCAGTTTTTGGATGACCAGGTTATAAAGACCAGATTTAGGGAAAAGTAAATCTTATCTCAATTACCCTGAAAAAAAAAAAAAAAAAAA